>VUQH01017646.1:27034-47354 GCA_015106775.1 Etroplus canarensis | reverse complement strand
AGTCTGAATGTGCCTGTCAGCTCTCACACACCTACACACAAAGAAACATCACACACACACACACACACACACACACACACACACACACACACACACACACACACACACACACACACACACAAAGAAACATCACACACACACACACACACACACTAAAAGTTCAAGGTGATGGGGGGCACAACATACAGCCACTTCGCCTCTAGTCACCCTGCAGCATGGCTTTGAGTTGGCCCAAACTGTGGCTCCCAACAACTCCGTGGCTCATACTTAATCCCTACTTGTGTATACTCACTGAGCATGTGCACAGTTGTGTTTGTGTATGAGTGCATGTCAGCTGGAGAAATGGAAGATTACACATCACCTAAGGAAGTGAGAGCAAGAAACACTCAGAGGGCGGCAATAGTGACATAGTGAGTGTTCATGTGAATCTGTATGAGTAGTTGGCAGCAAGCATCTCACTACATACAGATTATAGCATGGATGGAGCCTAGCTGTAAATATGAAGATGAGAAGCAGTCATATCACAGACATACATACGTAGTATCCCATCAGTCTCAGTCTGCAGCCTGATGGGGTCACATCAGTGCCTGGCTGCCAAAGAATGAAGAGCTCATCCAAAGAACTATCAAATACTCTAGCTATATTTGGACAGAGTGGATGCAGTTTTCCTAACAGCTTCTCCCCTGATTTACTGAACCTTTCAATAGGGAACGAATAAGTAAGAAATCCTGATAACACCTTCATTTATAATCTTTTCTCATGTTAAAAAATGTCTCTTTTTGACATACAGTATGTGGATGCCACTTATAGAATATTTTGAGAAAGACTCACAAATTGGCTGCTTCTGGAAAGCCACAGCCATTTTAAGATGAATTTGGAATGGTGTTAGTTTGATATTTTAAAGCTGTACTGGGGATCTTTCTTAAATGATTAGACTTCAAGAAGGGACTTGGTGACAGTCAGAGCATAGTAGAGTGCAGTAAAGCTTTGGGTGGCAAATTCAGGGATAATACATTATTAAGTCAGCCACATAGATGAATATTTTACATGATTCTTCACTGTTGGATGCAACTTTTCGCATCCATCTCCTGGATAGCAGGATTCTAGTATGATAAAATGTATTTAATGCTTTTTCAACTTTTGTGTTTTGGGACCAAACTTCAACACATATTTCTGTTTTCTCTGTCTGCTTTGTTTTCCATCATTTATGCAAAATATCTTAAAAACTTATTTTTTCCTCAGTCCAGATGAATTTCTCTTTAACTTTTATTTTCATCTGTCTTTGTGTTTATCTTTCCATGTTTGCCTTGTTACAATACTTTTAGAGACCATGTCTGCTAAGTAACAGGGATTTGATGAGGCAGTATCTGCAGAGGACTGCTTGAGCTTTCTGGGGAAAGCTGGGGTGGGGTTGTAGGGTAAGATAGGGGCATACTGCAGAAGGGTGGATGGCGAATTAGGGTAGTCTCTTGTGTAGTTGGGAGCAGAACGGTACATGCCTGTGGCCAGTCAACCATGGATAAGTAAAGGAGACTCTCTGCTAAATAATTCATTCCAATAGAAGCCTTCTGAACCCACATACACGCACACACACACACGCACGCACGCACACACACACACACACACACACACACACGGGTCCTCTAGCAAACAAAAATGACTGCTTCTTGAAGAATATTGTAACGGTCTCACAGCAAGCATATGCAGGCAACGAGCAGGCTTCTAATTTTACTTTTTGATGACTCTTTACAGACGGATGAAGAAACATTGCCTCGGAATCAAGAAAGAACATTTTGGTGGGACAACAACAAAAAATGCATTAGGACTTTTTAGGTTTGTGAGCAAACATCACAAAAAATTTACTTATGGAGAAACACAGAATACTTTGATAAACCATGAAACAGTAATCATTACATATTATTTCGCAATGATCTACTGAACATATTTAATGTCTTGATAGTGGATTTGTCAAGTACAGCCTGTTGTGATTTGTAAAAGAAAATTTTGGACACATGGCCATCATTTGTCATCCTGAAATATCTGCTTGATATGCATTCTGTGTTTTATTAATACATAAATGTGTTGTTCTTAGCAGATGGGTTTAAGAAACATATGATAGAAGCTGAAAAATAGTAAAAACAGTAGGAAAAATGCATCCAAAACCCCGTACTGCTTCCTGTGACCGCTACTCCACCTTCAAAGAAGCATCATCGTGCAAAGCTGAAGCACCGGTAGACATAGATTCCTGCTGAGTGATGAGTTAATTAAATACAACCAAACAGAAAAGCACTAAGACACATCCTTTATGTCACTCCCATTTCATTCTTGTGAATCACTTACAATAAATTTTTGCTTAAACTGTATTATATCAGATTTTGTGGAAAAAAATAGTAATGAAAAAATTTAGCAATACTCCATAGTATAAAAATGAAAAAAGTGTCCATGGTAGCGTAGTGGTTTGTGCGTTCCCCCCACAAGCGAAAGCTCCTTGGTTCAGTTCCAGGTGGGAACACAAGCCCCTCTCGCCGTGGAGGGTTGCATCAGGAAGGGCATCCGGCATAAAACGTCTACCGAATTACCAATGCAGATTAATTCACACAAGGGAGCAGCTGAAAGGTACATTCAATGAAAGGGGGAAAAAAATCTGTACAGGAAAATCAGCACCTTGGACAGCAACAGAAGCAGCGTTCATTTTCGCCAGTTCATATTTCAGCATCACGAGACAGCAAAGACCAAAACTTGAATCTTACATCACCTCAGAGAGCTGTCTAACAACTGCAGACCACCAAAACTTTGTACATATGGATTATGAATACTGATACTCTAAAGGCAGCTACTACACAATGAGACAGACATCCTACTGAAACACTAGAGAGACACACTCTTTAAAAAAGCACGTTTGTGTGTGTAAATGAGAGAGTGTGACAAAGCCAGACAGTTTTTGTAAGTTCTTCTTCTTCTTCTTCTTCTTCTTGCAATCACTATAGGTAATTTTTTTGGTCATTTTCTCATGCAGGCATGAGAAAATCTGGTATGGATGCCAAAGCCATTCTTTTATAAATTGCTGGTTGTTGGTTAAGTTTCTTTAAACTCAAAACCAAAACACAATTAAAAACATTTTTTCTGCTGTCAGAAAATGATTCTGCAACAACGTTCTGCTAAAGAAATAGCAGTTAAGACCTATACCTCTGTAGCCTCCAAACATGCTTTACATACTTCATTGGTGGCTGATGGATGACTAGTCTGTGGTGGCCACCCCTTGACTCCACTGCAGTATGCTGTGCAGGTATTATTCATGTTGTACACAGTGACATTACTGGGACATGTCTCCCTTATGGGAACTAAAAGAAAGTCCTCTTTAAACATAAAATGTTACATTTTAAGGCAAAGGACTGCTTCAGTGGGTCTCTCTCTCTCTCTCTCTCTCTCTCTCTCTGTGTTTGTGTGTGTGGCTTGGCCCTCTGGTGCTACTCCAAACTTATATCTTTGATATTATTTCTCACCTGTGTTCACATTTGTTTCCAGTAAAAGAAAACCAAAATACCAAATACCAAGTAAAAGTAAACACTCAAAACCATGGCAATTTAAAAAGAAAAAAGTACCATGTGCTGATTTGTTAGGGTTCTTTTAAAACTTGCTGTTAATTGTGGCTTGCTGTCTGTGACCTTTTCACCCTTTTCAATTCAGTGGCCTAATGTGAGGATGTAGAATCTAAGTTATTCTGCCAAGAACTCAGTGAAGGGTATTTTTTGTGGTGCATCTGGGTTAATATAAATGTGACACACCGTATATGAAGGTTTGTGACAAAAGATGCCTCAATATATATATTTTTTATCAAGGGGAAACTGAAGGTTGCACAGCATATCTTAAACTTTAGATGAGAAGTCGAGACAGTTTCCCATGACAGCAAGCACTGTGAACTCTCAGTAGCCAGTTAGGTGAAAAGACAGACAGTCCTAAGGAGTTACTTCATGTTGGAGGGCAGATAAGGCTAACACAGGCAAAAATATGGAAATATAGATTTAAATACATTCATACATACATACATGAAGCATGGAGCAGGCACAATTTTGCACATTACCATATTTTGTTCATCCACACACTCACACTTGCATAAAAACACAAAGTCAGTCAGACATATCTGCACAAATTCAGATGATACACACACATTAAAACCTCAAAGCACAGCTGACTCACATCTGATGACAACATCTTTCGTGAGCCAGAGTTCATTAACTCTTTGCCAACTGGCTCTGAAAGGAAATTCTGTGACACATGCATACAAACAACAGAGATATAAGCTGATGCAAATAAACAGTGCAGCATAAAGATATATTAAATGCCCCAGGGCACAGTTAAATTACATACACCAGTACCAAGAGGTGTTAGAGTCAAGTGCATTTGGTTTTCATTCTTAAAATATTCTAAACTGAGCAGATTTTTATTCATCTAAATGACTCATCTTGAACTGAGAATTCTCTTTAAACTGTCTTAAATTAATATCATGCAAATGCTTAACATGTCCCTACTCTCAAGATTCTTTGTAAAATTTTAAAATCTTAACATTGTGATTAAACTCTGAACATATAAACATTTTAAAGCCACCACTGTGTCTTTTGTGTCCCCTCATCTGATCTTTTTTAAACTTGGGGTGTGTACTGCTGAGCAGCCAAGTAAATGTAGTGTTGAGTTTAAAGTTGCTTGGGTGAGCTCTCCAGTTCTGTGACATCATCTGGAATGACGTCAGGCATGCCAGCATCACTGAAGGCAGACTTGAGGGTCAGTGGTGGTTTATTTACAATGTTATAGTGTCTTCATTATATGATCACAGTGGTTAGTAATAATAATATCAGAAGTATGGCATCATCATGCAACACCATAATGTGCCTATAACGATGATGTTTAGCAACATAGGCTACAGGTTTCATCACTGAATGACTACAGGAAGATGACCTCCTCAAAAATTCCACCTCCTCCAAACAACCTAAAACTTGACCCTGAACTTATTTACTGGGTAACCAGCAATACAGCCTCCAAACAGATCAGATACTTAGACAGGCAGTCACATACAGATTAATGATTTATGTTTTAGGGCCTTGTTTCAAAAAAGGGAGGCAGGTGTACAATGTGAAGCTGTACATAGATTTTTATGTCCACGTGTACACAAATGCTGCACACATCTAATTTTTCATTTACCTTTCTGGTACACTTGATTATTGCTTCTTTGACTTTATGTGTTATCTGAAGGAGACAGTGTTGTAACACTGCCTGACAAGCTTCAGTTTCAAACAGTCCCTGGCCTTTTGTTTATATTACGTCAGTCAGACGAAAACAAAAGGAAAATCAGTGTAAGCTCTTTAGACTGAAGTATCATGTTCAAGGTCAATATTTATTTCGTGAGTCTGTGTCTGCTGAGTGAGAAAGCTCACTCCACTGCTAACGCTTTCCATTCCAACATGGGTGGCCACTCAACTGTTATGTATGATATTCGTGCCCAAAAGTGATTTTTTACCAATTTGTTTTAATCTCTCCCTCTCTCTCTTTCATTTATTTTTTCTCCTCTGCTTTAAGCTTAAGTTAGATTTGAAACATTTTGTTCCTCAGATCTGATCAGAATCTTTGCAGACAGTTTGCCCTGCAGTTCTTTTGTACTTTAGAAGATTAAGATATCAAATGACTGAACTTACTATATTATTGATGAATGTGGGTTTTTGCATCAGATCATTTTAAAGTTTGACTAACTTGGGAAAAGTTTGTATCCTCTTAAAGCTGCGACAAGCACCACAATAAAGCTTACAAGGTCATCAGGTTTTGCATTTAAAGCACTGATAATAGCATAACTAAAATGGGGTAATGGGATGTGTGAGACCACTAACTTTGTGTTTTCCCTTGAAGCCTGTGTGAGATTTGATTTCCTTTGCTGTATTGCCCTCTTGCCTTCATCACCATTTTTAAACCCTTAAAATAACAGATTAAGATTAAACCCCCAGGCCTTAGTAGATAGGTTTTTTCCTCTTATTAATTAAATATTTCTGCACCAAGTGAAATTATGCAGACTTTAATTATGAGCTCAACAACGGCTGAGAAAACAAAAACAACACCAAACAGTTTCAAGAGTAGAACACACACACACTGAAACAAACAAGCTCTAACATTTTGGTAAACACACAGATGCTGAGAATGAATTCTCCCATAACTTTGTGTCTTTACCTTCTCACTCTTGCACACATACATTAACATATACATATGCAAACACACTGTGCAGCTGACCATAGTCATCTGGGATGGGACCAGCAGGTTTCCAGCCTGCGAGAATTCATGTTTCCGAATGATTAGAGGCAAGGCGGATGGGCTGATCTTGGAGGCAGCAGCTGCCCGCCCTACAGCTCCAAGTGGAGCAGAAAATCAGGATAATTTCATTGTGATAATCAGCCTCCCGTTATCCCTGCCACTTCAACCCAAGAGAAGCAAGAGGGGAAGCATAAGGGAGAGGGAGTGTGAGATAAAAATATTTATATACATATACTGTACATATATAGCAGAGGGAGAGGGGGGAGGTAGAAGGAGAAAGAAATACTGAAGAGAAATTCATGCTTGTTTAGCTGCTGAATATAGGCATGTGTAGATGAATGGGTTAAGAGTATTTGTGTTATACTTATGAAGGCCAAGATTTATTACCTCATTTCATCATAATCCCAAAATAATAATATAGTTATAGTTTTATTTGCCCATGTTTTAAGATGACCCATGACTGATTTCATCCTGGTTTTTTTTGTGCTGCCCAGTTGGAAAGTGGTTTTAAAACTCATTGTGTGGGAAACAGCCAGGTTTGCACATAACTAAGCAAAACTGATCTATTTGTATCAGCTGCTGATTTCTCACCTCAACTAGACATTCCTACAGCCTTCTAGAAGTCAGCTGGTATAGCACAGAGCAGATTTCGCATCACACATTTCTTTATCAAAAGTGTTGCTGTTCTCAGCTGTGATTTATAAACCATGTCTGCCATCTCACCACCAGTGTGTCTTTGTTTCGAGGGATGTTAATGAGTTTATGTTACTCTGAGCTCCCCTCTTCTCATGCTTAGTCTGTTGTTTTCCTTGTCTTTATAAGTATCTTTTTTTGCATGTGAACCAGGCCTTATGTTCAGTTTTTTGTCCTGTGTACTATAACTAACATTTTCCTTTCCTTTCTCTATTTAATAAATTATGATAATACCCAATAGCTCTAGTAAAGAATAGAATGGAAACATAATATAAATTATTATTATTATTAAAAACAAACCTTTACTATTAAAATTTGAATTTAAAAAAACTTAAAAAGTACCTTTTTCAGTTTTATAGCTGACAAACTAATCAAAATTACAGATTAATAAAAGGATCAATATTTTTTAAAATTATTATTTAAATAAAACAGATAAAGACAGTGATAAATAAAATCAACATACCAACTCTTTCTTTGATGATTTTCCCATAAGGTTGGGTACTGGCTAGTCACTCTCAGTCTTTTTGTTCATATACAACACATGAATACACAAAGACAAAGGAACACATCATGGCACAGACAGGGAAACATCAGTGACACATGGCGAGTGGGTGCTGTCTACATGAGTCCAATCAGTGTCAGAAGTGAAAGTCAGCCATGCAAGGGCAGGTCTCACAACATAGAAATAGTGTTTGTCTGTCTCTGTCTTATATGCGTGTAGGCATGTACAAGAAATATTCAAGTGTTTTAATCACGCAGTTATGAACCAGCCTTTACCTCATGATGTACCTACACAATATCTGTCTCTGGCATCAAAGCAGTTGATTACCTTCTCTTCACTCAGACTTTCCCTGGTGATTTTAAAAGAATTTGACCTCAGTAAAATGGAAAAACTACAATGCTGCATGTGTAGAAAGTGTGGCGAAAAGGAACTTCCACTACATTTTTTGTGATTGCATGTAGCTGTTGTCAGATAGAGGAAACTACCTGAAAATTCATGTATGAGTCCCAACAAACATGAAACTAGCCAAAATAATGACACTCAGTACATTGAATAAACTGTGATTGATAAAATAATGATAATATAATAAACCTGATACTGTAAGACATTAATGCACAAATAATCTAACTGCATTATATCTATTTTTAAATCTCTCAAAATGTAAAACTCTAAAATGAACCTTTATTTCCCATAACAAATAATTTTTTATTTTTGTTTATGTCCATAAAATGAACTTCTTTGTTTATGTTTGTAGTTTACATGGACATATGAATGCATTCTGCACAAAAATAATCTCTCTGATTTTGATACCACAAGGCATTTATCAAGCAAGCCTGCCTGCACCCCCCATACACTGGGAACAGACATTTTTTTTTTTTTTCCAAATACTGTATTCACTAGTTAAAATTTTAAGTTTGTGAAGGCTCCTCTCACCATGGAGGGTTGCATCAGGAAGGGCATCCGGCATAAAATCAAATTATCAATGCAGATTAATTCCCTGTGGTGATCCCTTGGGGAGATTTCAAGAGAGCAGCTGAAGGTACATTTTTTTATATCAGATTTTTGAGTATAGGGTTGTGTGAAAAAGAAAGTTCACCCTTAAGTTTAAGGTTCCACATATCAAGAAATAATAATAATAATAATAATAATAATAATAATAATAATAATAATAATAATAATAATAATAAAATCTAGCCTTTTTGATGTCTTAAAATCAGATGAACAACAGCATCACATGAAATTTTACACCATGTCACTGTTCATTTAACAAAACTAAGCCAAAATGCAGAAGTAGTGTGTAAAAACTTGAAGCACACCCTTTCTGCTTACATAGGAATTAAGAAGGTAAGTGGCAGCCAGGTGCTGCTGCACTCAATTAACTGATCATCACCCTATGTGATCACTTCTATAAGAGCAGAGGTTTTGGCAGTTTGCTGGTTTGGAGCATTCAAATGTGTGTTAACACAATACCAAGGAGGAAAGACATCAGCAACAATTGTAGAGGAGTAGCTGTTGCTGCCCATCAGCCTGGGAATGTTATAAAGCCATCTCCAAACAATTTGAGGTCCATCATTTTACAGTGAAAAATACTCAAGACAGTTGACAGTCCTCCCAGGAGTGGATGTTAAAGCAAAATTCACCCCAAGATCAGACCGTGCAATGCTCTGAGAAATGACAAAAAACAGAAGAACTACATCTCATACCCTACAGGTCTCAAGTAGCATGTTAAAAGTTAAAGATTATAATAGTAGAGTTAGAAAAAGACTGAACAAGTTTGGCTTGTTTGGGAGGGTTGCCAGAAGAAAGCCTTTCTAAAAAGAATATGGCACAATGCTTTGTTTGCAAAGTTTTTTCTGAACAAACAACATGACTTCTGGAACAATGCCCCTTGGACAGAAAAGACCAAGTGGAGATTTTTGGCCATAATACATTTGGTGATATCAGTACAAACACTTCATACCAACTGTCGAGCACGGTCGTGGAAAGGTGATGATTTGGACTTGTTTTACAGCCACAGGACCTCGGTACCTTGCAATCACTGAGTTGACCATGAACTCCTCTGCATGTCAAGGTATTGTCAAAAAATGTGAGGCCATCTGTCCAGCAGGTAAAGTGTGAGCCATGCAGGAGAACAATGATCCCTAGCACACCAGCAAATCTACAACAGAATGGCTGAAAAAGAAAAATAATTAATTTGCAATGTTCCAATCAAAGTCAAATACTGAAATGCTGTGGTAGGACCTTAAGAGAGCTGTCCATAAAAGAATGGGCCAAAATTCTTCCATAATGACATGAGAGACTGATTAAGACATATTTCAAGTATTTCTGTTAAAGGTGGTTCTACATGCTATTGAATCATGGGGTGTACTTATTTTTTCACAAAATGTTTCTGCAATTCGGCTTCACTTTTTTTCAATAAATAATGACATGGTGTAATATGCCATGTAGTCTTATCTGAGGCTGCATTTACCTGATTTTAGAACCTAGTAATTACCAGATGATTTTATTAATTCATGATACATGAAACCTTAGAATTGATAGAGTCTATGTTAAGAATTTTAACAGTGTAAGAGACTTTTTTTTCACAGCAGCCACTGTAACATAACTGCGGGTAAAAATAAAGTGTTTACACGACATTAATAAAGGGGTTTCTTCTAGTTAGGTACACACTGATGTGATTATGCCATAATGTTTTCCTGCACTCATATCTAAATTAGATATTTATAAAATTGGATGATGTTCTGGTTCTTTCCAGTGGACTGAACAGCGACAATGAATGAGGGAATGAGAGGAGCGAATGCGATATAATGAGGTATCTGCCCACTACCACACGCTATTCTAACTGCACATATATTTTTAAAACAATATTGATTGATTAATTGATTGATTGATTGCAAAAGTAATTTCAGACTTTGTTGGGTATTTGATCCAGGACTTTGGACACAAAGTGAAAATGAACATTGTGGCAGAATGTAGTTTTAAACATGGTTAGTTTAACAAAGTCAGCAGCACTGAGGTAAACACAAAGCTTGCTTTGTGGTTCTGACTATCTTTAAAGCTTCATTCCTTAGCTCCACCCGGGCATCCCCCCTCCTCCTCCTCCTCCTCCTCCTCCAATCCACCCACCCACCTCCTGTGAGCCACCCTGCCGACCGACCGCTGCTTCCCGTGACGCCGCGAACGGAATCACAATATGCGGACACATGCACCCTCACATCAGGTCTCTGCCCCCTGGAAAAAGGTAGCAGTGGGGTTACTTCCAGTATAGTGTCGAACCTCACCACTGATGGGAACCTCGGGGTCTTTTCCATATCGGTGTTCATAGCACTCTCCAGCTGCAAACGCTTGGATAACACCATGAAGTTGGCGGTCCTTCTTCTTCTCCTGTTGGGGTCTTTCACGCCCTCCCCCGCTAAGATCGCCGGTGAGAAAACTTGACATGATTTCATATTTTTAAAATATTCTTTCCATACAGCTACATATGCGCAGTATTGTTTCCATATGGTGCTGATAAAGATTAAATCAAACTCTGTGAAAACTCGGATGACCTTGCCAAACAAAAAGTGTGATCTACTCATGTATTGTGCTGGCCATCTAATAAGGAAAGTATTATGTTTCTGTTATCACATTTCATATACTGTTATGTTAATTTAAAGAGTTCAGTATGCTGGAAAAAAAAGGAATACATTATTTCAGATTTAAAACTGCACATTTTGGAAAAAGCAAACTATTGTCATTGTTGTAGGACAAATAAATATTGTGCATGCCTACACCCCTGCACCAGTGGATAAGCATTTTAGTAGTGCAACACAGTAATGTGATGGCTCTAGCTCTGTTACTTCTGAAGGTGACTGGTCATCAGACAAACAAGAACGCAGGTGTCAGATATCAGTGTCCAACTCTCTGCACCTGTCCTTGAAAGTACAGCCAGAGCTTGTGAGATTCAAATGATGTTTACTTGGTGAATACTTTCCACATATTTACCCCATCAGATGATGTCAGAAAGATGTGAAGCCAGAGGGAAAGAACAGCTGCAGGTTAAAGGTGGACACTCTCGCTCCCTCTCCCTCAACTCACATGCATGATGTCCCCTGTGCCTGATATGTTAGCTCTCTTTCTTATCAATATTATAGTTGCTGTTGCTCTGGAGACTTTATTTCACCTCAGGCTGACTGATGGGTTGACTGCCCATCCTGTGGGCACAGCTATAATAACCATTTACTCTGTCTTGTTGTATTATATACCTGATTCTGATTGTCATGTTTTGACAGGGGAAGGTCATGTTAAAGAGCAAATTTCTACTTTCTACCCCTTTCTGTTATAAGAGCAGAAGCAGGCTGGTGATGGGGAACAACATTTATGTTGACCATGACTATGGCATAGTCGTTTCTGTTGTTGATCCACAGTTCTCCTTGTTCCAGCGCCAAATGAGTTTGTGTCCTTGGCAGAGATGGAGGATGCTTTACTCAAGAACCTTTTTCAAGGCTACCAGCGCTGGGTCAGGCCAATACAGCGTGCCAATGATACTGTTAAAGTACGCTTTGGACTCAAGATCTCTCAGCTGGTCGATGTGGTAAGATGACACAAGTGCAAATGTGCTGTCATCAGTTTTCAGCTCCTTACTTTTTTTACACAACTGAGCCTCTAAACCACGTTAACAATTCTTCCTGAACATTGGATAATTTTACACAATTCTTAAACAGAGCAGAAGTTCTTGTCAAAGTCCTAAGGTATTTTCTGTCCATATTAAAAGTGTGAAAGTGTTCATGGATAAACTGACATTTAAAATTTTGGTCTTCTGTGGGATTTGTTCAAAACAACCAAAATACAGACTTTTTTCAGCCTCACCCTTTAACAGCAAAAACCATGTTATAAGCGTGAGCTTTAAGTGAAACATGTTTAATATATAAAAAAGAACAAAGAATCTTTCTCAAATGAGTCAGCGTCACTGTCCATGGTGCTGAAATCAAACACACTACTGGCAGCTTACCATGTGGTGCTTTCCATGGTCCCAAAATAGATCTCAAACACTCTCTTCATATTTGCAACGACACAGTCTCCTTTTGGAGTGTTTATTTAATATTTCAGAGGCTGACTGTGATAGGTTGTGATGGTTTAGGTTCTTAAGAGGCGAAAACTAAGCACGCTAATGGAGGACCCACTCTTCTTGGCTTGAAATATTCATCTCAGACAGTTCAGGTTGGACTCTTCATCTCTTCTCCCTCCAAAAAAGACAACCAGGAATGAATTAAACAAAGCTCCTTCATATTTGTGCTGAATAGAAAGGTTTAGGTTTGTCTGTTGAATACTGGAAAAAGAAAAAGGGCGACAGAACTAAACATAAACGCAACAGTGTACAGCGTGCATCTCCGCTGGGTCTCTCTGGGCTGCTGCATAGTTCTCTATTAGATTATGGTTCACCTCTGGTTTATGTGATCACCAAAACATTCAACTGACTCTGACAGCTGAGGCCTGCACTGGAGACACTGAACATCTTTGAATATGTCTGTTTCACTTCTGCTAAGATTATTTTCTGAAGTCATCTCTCATCAGAACATCTCAAACTTGCCTCCACTGGTGTAGAAGTTAACTGCTCACCATCTATCTATTTCTGCATCTTTTGTTTGCCTCTTCATATATTTGTATTGCCACTGTTTGCTGCACCCACCTTTAGTATTATGCTTGTTTTTCTTGTTTTCTAAGAAAGAGGCAGAGACAGATAAATCAAATTATGTCTGATATAATGTTTTTGTAATGTTCCTGGTCCATCTATATAAAGACATGTAAACATATCTGATCAATTCATATGCTCTTAATCTACAAGCTATTATTATTATACTAGCATTTAGTTATTTTCCTTGTTTTTGATGAATATTTTTGTCAATTTTGTTTTTTTTTGTTTTAGGATGAGAAAAACCAGCTAATGACAACTAATGTTTGGCTGTGCCAGGTAAGAAACAAAATGAACACAGGCTTGTTGGGCAGGAGCATGATAATAATGATAGATCACAGTGTATGATATGGGTTGAGTGGTGTTCTTTGCAAAATGATACATGCAGATAGACTTTATTTTGTAGGACATTAACAAATAACACTTGGTTTATAGAACAAAATCTCATTAAAAACAATAGTTTTGTCCATTTACTGCGTCTTAAAACAATTTAATGTGTACAGCCTTGATTTGCTTAGACAAGCTATAGGAGTTGGTGGTTTGGGTGCAGTATATAGTTGTTATTTAAATAACTGCTGATAGGTGACAGCAGTCACGTGGGACTTACTGTTAAATGGGCTCTGGCTAATGGGATATACAGACGGAGGACCTGTTATGTTTCATCAAGTTTAATCTTTACAAATGCAAATAAATCTCAGTATTGCTTAGTATTGTATGTTAGCCCAATGATGTGGATTCCTGCGTTTTGTTTTATGTTGACCAGGAGTGGATCGATTACAAGCTGCGATGGAATCCAGATAAATATGGAGGAATCACCTCCATCAGAGTTCCCTCAGAAAATATCTGGCTCCCAGACATTGTCCTGTATGAGAAGTAAGGCTGCTCTGGAATTTCACCAACCTAGTGACTAATGCTTACTTTAACTGAGACGGGAGAGTCTGCTGGTATGAAGTGCACTAACAAAAAGTGAATGATCTCATATAATTTCTTCATTTTATATAAATATGTATATTTTCCCTCTTTTTTCAAGATGAAACCAGAATGCAATAATATAAAAATATTCAATTTCAGCCATAATCTCGGAGTCCATTCGTCCATTCGGCAATCCATTTTCTTAAACACTTATCCATCGTAGGGTTAGGAATTGAGCCAATCTCAGATGTCATAAGCTGACAGACAGGGTACACTTTGGGCAAGTCTCCAGTCTCACAGAGTCCCTTAATTTTCAATTGTCGTGATTATCTTTTGAACTACAACAGCTGCATAAAAAAATCCAATCAGCATGACTACATACAAATACAGCTTTCTGTAAATGGAGTAAAGATGAGATTTAACTTTGGTTTCATATTTTTTCAGTGCTGATGGGCGATTTGAGGGCTCTCTGATGACCAAAGCCATTGTGAAGTTCAATGGAGCCATAACCTGGACGCCACCTGCTAGTTATAAATCAGCCTGCACTATGGATGTCACCTTTTTCCCCTTTGACCGCCAGAACTGCTCTATGAAGTTTGGGTCCTGGACCTATGATGGCAGCATGGTGGACTTGGTTCTGATTGACAACCAGGTTGATCGGAAAGATTTCTTTGATAACGGGGAGTGGGAGATACTCAGTGCAACTGGTGCCAAAGGAAACAGAAAGGATGGCCTGTTATCCTACCCCTTCATCACATACTCCTTCATCCTGAAGCGGTTGCCCTTGTTTTACACACTATTCCTTATTATCCCTTGTTTGGGTTTGTCCTTTCTGACTGTCTTGGTTTTTTACCTCCCCTCAGATGAAGGAGAGAAGCTTTCACTCTCTACCTCCGTTCTAGTGTCACTTACTGTGTTCCTCCTGGTCATTGAAGAGATTATTCCCTCCTCTTCCAAGGTCATACCCCTGATCGGAGAGTACTTGCTCTTCATCATGATTTTTGTCACCCTTTCCATTATTGTCACTGTCTTTGTCATCAATGTGCACCACCGCTCCTCAGCCACTTATCACCCTATGTCACCATGGGTTCGAAACCTCTTCCTTCAGAAACTGCCCAGATTGCTTTGCATGAGAGGACACACTGACCGCTACCACTACCCAGAGCTGGCTCCTGAAAGCCCCGAGCTGAAGACTCACTCTGGAGGTCGGAGAGGCCAGAGAACAAGCAGTGGTGCACATGGACAGATGACTTCTGAGGGAAAAGACGATGAAGCCTGGGCCACTATGCTGGAAAAAGCCATCTATTCTGTGCGCTACATCAGCAGACATATCCGTAAAGAGCACTTTATCCGTGAGGTGTGTAAAGATTAACCAGGAATTGTTTTCAGAATCAGAACACTTTATTAATCCCCGGGGGGAAATTACTTTAACAGCTTAAGAGCTTGATATTTATATTACGCATAATGTTTCTGCAGTTATGTCTTTTTTCTGCTTTTTTTGCAGGTGGTACAAGACTGGAAGTTTGTGGCGCAGGTATTAGACAGAATCTTTCTTTGGGCTTTCCTCACTGTCTCAATACTGGGCACCATCCTTATCTTCACTCCAGCTCTGCAGATGTTTCTGAAAATTCCTCCTCCAACTCCAAGTGAGGAGCAATCTTCAGACCAGTTACATTAACCCAGCCCTTTCACAGGCAGTTGGTGGCCTTTCTTCAATGAATCTATTAAAATGTTAACACTAAGCAAGAAGAGGCCATTACAGGTGCTTTTTCTGGGAGTTCTTTGACTGACTCCTTCTGTTAAACCACAGTATAAAAATGTATATGCTATTAAGTCTTTAAGTCTGTATGCCTGTTTTTGTCCATATCATAACAAGTTTAAAATTATTATGCTGTTATAACATTCTGCTTGTTGATGAATAAGACGACCCACTTCTGTTAATTTTCAGCTCGCATATTGCCATTTCCAAACATAAAAACTTCAAACTCCACACAAATTGGTATCCACCTATACTAGATCAAAGTAAAACCAAGCCAACTTTATTTAGCATACAGATAAACTATAAAAAAATGCACTGCAATTTTTTTGACTGACTTTACTAAGATACTTAGCTAATTGCCATATTGTTTATGTTTCTAACCAACATCATCTTCAATTTGATGCATGTCGAATTTTTTCACCTGACTGCAAAACAAATTTCCACTCTGAGAAAGTAGTTTAAACAAAACATCTAATAATATGTCAAATTCAGTGTGTTTGTACATATATATTTTTTCTGTCACTGTTAATTCTCACTTACTTGGAGCATCAAGCACTTTTTAGTGTAACTACTTTTTGTAGTAAATTACCAGGAGAATAATTTCTGTAAAGGTATGGAAAATCTTTGAACTACTTTACACATAGATCTCAATGCTTTGCAAATGTTTGCAACACTTTTGACATTTCACAGATAACATGAATTACTTAAATGAGTAAAGCAGGGATACTTCACTTGTTTTTCCTGGGGCCTTTTTTATGTGATGATTTATAGACAATATTTATTAGATAAGATGGGTAAACAGTAAAAGCCCATATCTAATGTTTCTTTAACATTAACTGACTTACTTAGGTCTATATGACAAATAATTAATACATTTTCCTTTTGGTTACATTTAAAAATGTTTATGCATTAAATGTAGCTGGAATCACCTCAATCAATCATATTTAGTGAATTTAAATACATTTGAAGGGCCAGCAAACCACCCTTGGTGCTTCAGACTTGGCCCAAAAGCTGTAGGTTGAGTATCACTGCTCTGAAGGATTGATCACATCTCAAATTTGTGCCGTTCTGTTTCAGTAGAGTTTACTGTTTTCCTGTTTTCAGTGTTTTCATATGTGGCATCCTCCTCATATACATTTTTGTCACACCAGATAAAGAATTGATTTAAGGCAATGTAAAGTGTAATGAATGAATGAATTAAAACTTCTTTGAATTACACAACCTTTGAAAATTTAATGTTTGTATTGCTCACATGTAGCTAATCATACTAATAAAATTTGGTTTAAATACACAAGCTTTATTAATTATCATTAATGTTAATCTTACACTTGCTCCATTCAGTAAAAACCATTTTGTTGATAAAATCGTGCCACACAAAATTTCAGTCACACTGGTGTCACAAATCCTGAAACACATGGGAAACATTCAATGATAAAGCATTTAGGGGAAATCAATGTACCTTCAGCTGTTCCCCAAGGGTCAACACAGCGTTGCATTGATAATTTGGCAGCAATTTTACACTGGATGGAATTCCTGACGCAACCCTCCATGGTGAGAGGGGCTTGTGTCTCTACCTGGAATCGAACCAAGGACCTTTCACTTGTAAGGCAAATGTGTAAACTGCTACACTTCGGTGAAATCAGTGAAATAAGGAATTACTACATCTTGCAGCACCACCTGGTGATGAACAAAACATCAAAACAGAAAATGCCAGATTTAACAAGTCCATTCCATCAAAGGTGCTTTCATTTGGATCCTTATTAAACTGTTAAATAAATGCTTATTAACATAAAACCATTTTAATACCACACAATGACAATCTTAAAACAGGAGAGAAACAAAAAGTGCTGATTAATTTGCATTGATTTTATTAAATGCATGTGAATTTTTTCTACAATAATCTGTACTGCGGTAAATTGCTAAAAACATTTTCCCCATATTGATATAGAAAATAATGAGTCTATTTCATAATCAAAGAGAAGTTAATTTGAGTAAAAAAGCTGACACAAAAATTTCAATCTGAAACTTACTGTAAAAATAATGCACTCGGTACAGATACACTACAGGATTTAAATGCCCAAACTAATATATTTTTTCATAAAAATAGACCATTATCAAACCTCAGAATGTAGAACACTCTCGTGTGAATCTTTGGGAGTTATTCAGTTTTTATTTTTGTCTACATTGTGATGTCCCCAGTTTGTTCTTTGTTTTCTGTTTTGTCCAGTTAGGATGTTCAAGTGAACTCGTGCATTGCGCAGCATCTCCATATAGAGTCTGTTGTTTTCACTGCAAAGTAAAATAAAATTATAAAGAAAAAAAAGAGGAAAAATATAAATCTTGGTTGTGTGGTCAAATAAAGTTGTAGTAAAGTTGTTGTAGTTCTTAAAGTCTCCTGCTTCAACTTGGGCACATTGGTAGTTAAATGGTAACCGCTGTTGTCATGTCAGAAAAAAAGCAATTTCATTTGCAGAAATGTAACGTTGCCAAGTAATGTACTTGATTAACAAACATATCACATATCAGTGTAGTAGTTTGTAAAGGTGGGAAGAATGTGTGGCACTGACACAGTCAAATATCAAGTAACAGTGAATAACAGTTGTCTCACTCACGTGGCCACAGAGCGGTCAAACATCAGGATGCTCATGTCAATGTAGTACTGAATATCTGTTCGAAGGGCTGTCCAATACTCATTAGCCCAAAGAAGAGAGATCCATCAAAAGATGTTACGCTCAAAGTGACTTACGTATATGCTCACACCATATGATGGACTGTTACCTGCTCATGAATGGTGTAACCCCACTGGTTCTGAGAGTGATGTGGATCCCAATATCCCGACTGTCTCTTCAGCCTGATGAATCATTTAGCTTCCTCTTCTTTCAAGAAAGGGGGGGCAAAAACCCCTAGAAAATTATTAAAAGTAAATGTACTTTTGTTTTTATCATTCATGGTAAGTTTACACTTCAAATAATGAAATCATTCTTTAACATCTAAAATAATGTAGGTACAGAGCGTGTGTGTGTGTGTGTATGTATCAAAAGTAACCTAATTGGATCAGGGGTAAAGCTGGAAAGATTTATAAAAAAGGTTTTTACATTTTCAGTGGTTAATAATGAGAAGTGTACCACACTGCATCTTTGAAACTTGATATTTTATTACTTAAATCTAACACTTCAATACATACAGTATTGATCAAAAACAGTCAAGATAAAACTTATTTACCACTAAAAACAGTCAACAGGATCACAGACTTCATCTCTGTGCAATTTTGAATAAATAGATTAGAAGAAAGAGAGGAATATATGCACATACAAGTTACATTAAAAGGAACAGAGAGTCAGATTTACCTGCAGTAAGATGTTGATCTTCTGAATGAGTGAATGTTTCAGAGCTCAGAATCTTTCATGAAAAGTGAATAAGGGTTTCTTTCAGGGATTTTTAAAAAAACCTGAAACCAGTGAGGAATGAAAAGAATCAAGCATCAGGCCTGGGTGGTCAGTTCAAAAGTCGACATTTACCTTTGGGCAAAGTGCCAGCAGAACAGACCTAATACACACGGTACTGCTTCCTCACAGAAACAAGTCAGGCTGTGAGATTCAACATAGAAATGAAAATGTCTGGACTAATACTCTGTAAAATAAGTGCTGGCCTTTTGGTATGAACAAACTACAGTTTGTGTTTTTAACATATTTTTAAAATTTGTGTTGTGTTTTGTGTTTACAAATACTGTTTTTGTAGACATCATCCCTCTTTGCTTGCTGAATCAGACCATCACGGACTACAAACCGCCACCACAGACCTGTGATAATGACACCTCAGCACAAAACACCACACCTGCACTGAAGGCCCCAGCCCCACTCAACGACCAGGTCATGTGCCTGTCAGCAGCCAGTGTGAAGAGAGCTCTCTCCAGGATTAACACTCGCAAGGCCGCTGGTCCAGACAACTTACATGGTCATGTGCTCAAAGATTGTGCGGAGGAGCTCAAGGATCTCCACACAGACATCTTTAACACCTCTGTGAGCCAGGCTGAACTTTCTCACAGGTAAACCACAAGTAGTTCGTGCCAGAAGCAACACCTCAAGCACCATCAAGCTGAGCACTGGGGCTCCCCAGGAATGTGTGCTCAGTCCCCTGCTTTATTTATCTATTTATTTACTTTTACTTTTTACTCCTTCATTTCTCTTATGTATTCCTTCCTGTTTTAGTTGGCCACATTGGGTCAGGGGAATGGCATTTTGATTCTATACATGTTTTGTACTGTACATAAAGCAGAGTTGATAATAAAGGTGATTTTGACTGGCTTTCTGGCTGCATTTTTAAATGTATTATTTTAAATTTCTTTTGAAATTTAAAATCATTATTACATCAACTATGTCCACAATAGAATTCTCTGGGATTAAACATCCAAAGAAATGAACAGTACTCAAGAGAGGTGAAGAAGAGAACGCACACAGAGTGGAGTGGGTGAAGCAAGTGCCATGGGTGATTT
>VUQH01017646.1:15415-27014 GCA_015106775.1 Etroplus canarensis | reverse complement strand
CCATGGGTGATTTGTGGCAGAAGGATAGCTGCAAGAGTGAAAAGAAAGGTTTACAAGAGACCTGGTTTGGAGATGGTGGCACTGAAAAAAGACAGGAGGTGCAGCTGTAGGTGGCAGAGTTGAAGATGCTGAGATTTTTACTGGGCCTAAACAGGATGGACAGGATTAGAAATGAATACATCAGAGGCAGAGCTCAGGTTGAGTTGGCTGGGGAGGGAGTAAAAAAGACAAGGTTGAGATGGTTTGATGGTTTAGACATGTGCAGATGAGGGATAGTAGATATATTAAACAAAGGATGTTGAAGATGGAGCTACCAGGCAGGAAGAAAAGTGGAAGACTGTGGAAAATGTGTACGGATGTAGTGAAGGAGGACATGCAGAGTGCTGGCGTGACAGAAGAAGATGCAAAGGACAGGGTGAGATGGAGGCAGATCTTCTATGGCGACCCACAAAGGGAGAATCAGATAGAAGAACATGAAGAAGATGATTATGAAGAAGAAGATTCTCCATACAGAAATATTTTTTGTTTGATGAGCAAACTTCTTGCATTATATGACAATAGATAATCTTCTCTGACTGACTCAAACAGTATTAACAAATTCCTTATGTTTTACATTATCTAAATTATGCATACATGTATTTGTGAAAGTATGATTTTTTTTGTTATAGTTTGTAAGCACTTTATGCTTTATTAAAGAATAATTATGTGTACATCAGTATTTCTTCCACTAGGTGTAGTCCTATCCACAGTTAAACCTCCACTTTGGCTTAGAGCATTGAGCACTCACTCCCTCAAAGACTGTGTGACATAAATGTTTCAGAATCCTTGAAACCTGTGACAGTAAATTAAGAGTGCAAGTTTAAGAAAGTGAACCTGGGCAAAAAGGGATTTGCAAGAATAAAACCAAACAAGCAAAAATGTGAACATGCTATGGTACAGTAAACTATTAACATGAAATCAAAAATAAGTGAGAAAATCAAATATATTAATTCAGAAACAGGAAAATGTGATGTATTTAATGAAAGGGAAAATATTAACATATGCACTAAGCAGCATTACCTAAGGGAAGGTAATTTAAAGCTTGCTTTTGAATCAGCTAAGACTTCAAAAAATAATTCAAAGCAGGTCCCAGGAGTATTAATTTTGGTTTCTGCTTGTTGAGGTGCTGCATTAAGTCTCATCCTTTAAAGTATGAGCAGGCACCTACCAGTGAATTTCTTCATGTGATGTAATATTTAGACCTACACTCTTGCTCATATGCAGATGCAGCCACATGAAAAGGACTATATAAAAACTGAAATGAGGATAACAGTTAATACCCAGAGACAATGACCTGGATAATTTAAACTATTTATGAAATGAAGCATTTCTAAGCATTAGTTTGTACATGAGTGACAGTATTTTTGTGCATAATCGTATACACCCCTATTTGTTTTTTCATTAATCTAGTATCATTTTTATCCACCCACACAATGTACAAACCCTTTTATCTCTGTTGTTTTGTTTTTGTTTGTCTGACTTGCTATGTATCGCTCTTACCCTTGACGTACTGCTGACCTTTTCTACAGTAAACTACTAAGTGTGTATGAGAGGTCTGACCTTTTTATGACATCCCATAATAAACTGTCACCACATGAACATTGTAATGGAGACAAATGGCACACTGGCAGCTACCAAGACAACAAAGGATGAGCTGTTTCGGGGACTACGACGCACACCATCATATGGGCTAGATACAATGTATTCACACGTACGTCTAAACATCATGTACTGGAGTGCAGAAAAGCCACATATAAATGGCCTTTTTCATAACTTTTCTGCCTGAAAATGTGTCAGATACCAGATTATAATTGACAAGTATGCCTGCACAGTTGCAGACATATAACATGCACACTCACAGAAATGCAGATTCACAATTGCATGCGCACATAGACATGTGCACCTCCCACATCAAAAGTAGTGATTTAGATACAAACTAAAGCTCATCTGACCCCATTCTATCATGAACGTGCACACATACATACCCTGCTGGGACAGGTGAATATTTCAAATATTTAATTTAGATACGGATTAAAGGACAAGGTGGATGCTCAACAAAATATAAAAAATATATACAAATTTAATGCTTACCTATATCATCTGTGAAAGACTATTAACAGAGATAGTAACAAAACTGTTATAATATTTTTGACTTTATCAGTGTTTGCTTGTACTGTGATGTCTGTTCTGCTGTTAGCAATTATGTGTGCTAGGTTTGTTTTATGTAGTTGAAAAATACCACAGGGATGTGAAAGGAAGAATATGTAAAGAGAAGGAGTGGAGCAGGGATAATAAAGCAAGGATAATGTCACAACAATGACTAATTAAACAGAGCATTTCTCATTTATAAAAACAGAATATCAACTGTTCCCTCTGGTCTTCATACTCCTTTATATGCTTACCATTCCCCCTCTATTATTCATCTTCTGTCTGTGTAATAGAGCAGTTAGGCAAACCATACCATGATGCTGTATGACTTAGAGAGAGTAAAGAGCTTTTAAACCTCAATATTGAAGTGAGAAGATATTTATTATAGTGTTTCTTTCATATTTCATGTTAATTCAAGTTGTTAAAAAAGTTTGCTAAATAAAGGTGTTGGGCTAGAACCTGCATACTGTCATGTGAAAAACTAAGTACATGTCTCTGTATACCAAAGTATTTGAGAGTCAAATGTGAGTCTATCTGTCTGACAGCTAAAGCTTGGCCCAAACTGGACCATGCAACGGGACAGCACAGCAGCAAATTCAAAACAGAATCGGTGAAAATGCAAACAATCAAGGTGTTGCAATAGCCTAGCCAAAGGCCAGACCTCAACCTGAGAGATGCTGTGACAGGATCTTATGAGAGCTGAGCAAAAACAAATGCCTAAAATCTCAATGAACTGAAATACCATTGTAAAGAAGAGTGGGCCAAAAGTCCTCCACAATGATGTGAGAGATTGATAAAGTCATACAGAATATCAATACTTTAAGTTACTGCTGCTAAAGGTGGTTCTACAAGCTTTTAAATCATGAGAACAGTTCATGGTTGACTTTATTACTGCAACATGTCCAGGTTGTGTGGCTGAAAAACGAACCCAAATCATTACCCCTCCACCACCATGCTTGACAGTCGGTATGAGGTGTGTGTGCTGATATGCTGTGTTTAGTGTTTGCCAAATGTTGTGCTGTGTGCTATGGCCAAACATCCTCACTTTGTTCATGTCTTGCAAAAGGACATTGCTCCAGAACCACTTAAATGCAAATTTGCACACCTAAGCTATGCTGCCATGCTCTTTTTAGAGACAAGAGGCTTTCTCCTGGCAACTCTTTCAAACAAGCTCTACTTGTTCAGTTCTTTTCTAATTGTACTGTCCTAAACTTTATCATTTAACATTTGATCTGCTACTTATCTCCTTAATCTCCATGGAAGCAGTATGAGTGTACTTTTTAACAGGATACTTTTACACATGTCTGTAGGTCCTTATAATGCCAAATCTCTAAAGTGGTGCTCCTAGGAGCTCAGTCTATGTGGAGTCTTTTTTTCTCCTCTTCTCCCCTCATGTATTGTGTATTTCATTGTTTTTCTACCATGCTACCTCTCTGACCTGTCTTCCCTATGTGATGTAATGTATGTATGTATGGTTGGAGGGGTCCAGTTTCACTGCAGGTAACATGTATGTGTGACATTGTAAGTGACAATTAAAGGCTCATCTGATCTGATCATCATCATCTGAAAAGAGCCTTTGTTGTTTCCCCTGATAATCGTAAGATGTGGTTGAAAAGAAGCAAAGGTTACAACTTAAGACACTAATGTTTGACTGAAAGAGTCCAGAGTATCACCAGTTAAGTTTGCAAGAGGGAGTGCTCTTCACACAATGAGCAGATAGATGTGTTTTTGGTTTTTTGCATATTTGTGCAGCATGCATTGTTAACTGTTCACAACCCCTACACTCCTTGGGACAAACTGTTATACAGCGTGTAAGAGGAGACAAAACACTGGAAGGAAAAAATACTCATGAAATTAAATTCCATTTTTACCCCTTTTTAAAAATATCTTTTTCTTGTAATATTTTTCATTTTGTCATTTATACACTAAATAGATTTCTTTCTTTACAGTGAATCTGGCTTTGATATTTTTAACATGAAAACCACTTGCTGTCGATTTCAGCAGCTCTTTCTTAAACCTCAGAAAAGCTTTATCAAACTTTTAGTTCTGAACACACAGTTTGTTCAGTCTTTCCTTGGCAACATTTGTGTAATCTCACTGCCTTCTCACTTCCTAGAAGTTTTCTGATTGAGATTATTTAGAAGGATGAAGTTGGGATCAGAGGTTTTCACAAAGCCCACTGTGGCTTTCAGACCACCTACCGCACATATATGGGATGCTGTACCAAATCAGATCTAACAGCATAAATCTCTTCAGATGGAGCTCCATGTGGGGTATGAAAAATAGCTAACACCACTGGCACAGGGCTGCTGCTTAGATAATCCGACTCTGTTCCATTGAGAGAAGAAGAAGAGAGAGGGAAACAGTGAGAACATTTGGAGAAATATTCATGTTCCCCATTATTGCCTGTCAGATTCTATTTCCAACTGGAATTATTTATGGACTGATATAAATAGGTCATTTGATTATAAGCCAGTCTGGCATAAAAAGGAGACAAATATGACAAAAATGCCATTGATGAACCTCTTTGCAATGCTAGGAAGTGGGAAATTGCAGTGTGACACAAGGCACTTCAATAAATGATGATGTACAGCTGTGGGAGACACAGGGTACACGCTAGTGATCTGTGTTTGCTTCTCTGGCCAAAGTAATTTTTTCTTGTCCAGCACAAGCCGTGAGATGAAACAGATGAATGACAAATGTCTTTCTGGTATTTGGATAGCTCCACCTCCATGACCTTGTGTTTGATTTAGCTTAAGGAATATTTCACCTAGCTGTTAGAAATAAGCATGCTGGGATTTTAAAAGTATGGTTATGGGGTAAATAAATGCTGAGTCACATAGAGAAGTAAGAGCAGTCAAGACTACATACCTCAGCCAACAATCCTCAGACTGAACAATCCTCAAACTTTTATGTTTTCCTAATGTAAAACACTTCAAAATACTATGTCTTCATTTACAGAAACCGAAACAAAGTCAACTTTCACAATTCACCGATCTTTAGGAATAGCGACATTATACAATATAAGAAAGTTTTGATGCATAACGCCAAATTTTGTTCACAATTTTGATGATCTGGACCCAGATTGAGTCCAAAAGTTAATCACTTCTAAACTGGGCCAAGTCCCACCACAGGTAAAACTTGTGCCAATCTTTTTGTGTAATCCTGCAAACAAATCAGCTAAAAACATAACCTCCTTGGCAAAGGTGAAAATCTATTACACACTGATCTGACTGGTTATTTTTGTCATTTCTGGGTTTAAAATATTAATTAAGCAGCTCTTTTCTTTTTGTGAGTTAGATGAGAACATTGACAAACCACAGTATAATACAGCTAGCACCTGTAGCCTTACCCTAAATTCACTAATTAACACATTATTTTCCCTTTGTTTACTCTGTCCCAGCCCCTGAGTATGAAAAGTCATTTCATTTTACTTTGAGTTACATGCCAGACTTGGCTAGGTGCAGCAACCCATAAAATACCAAATAAAACAAAAATGTAACTAATAAATGAACTTAATTAATAAATAATGAACTTGAAAAGAAAAAAAAATCGAAGATATAAGATACTTAATGTAGTTCATGAACAGCAAAAAGTTGCTGTTTAATTATAATGTTTAATAGACTACAGTGCACACAGATGTGATTGAGGCAATAGTAATTTTTAATGCATTTTAAACAGACCAACAGTCCTGTTTCCATCACTTGTGATAAAGAGGAAATCGTATTGGCTTACATCATTTCCTGGGGGCTGACCCTAATACCATCAACCCCACAATATGAATAATATAAATGGGATACACAAGAACACACATACACATTTGCTTAACAGTTTGAGTGGACACTAGTCTAGTCTTTGCTCGGTGTCTTAAATGTAAGACATTTTTTCTAGCACACAATTATGGAATTTCATCCTATTAGTATAGTTTGTGGTGACACTCCAGTGAGGCTATCACAGAAACTTTACTGTAGTTATTATCATCGCTTGGGTTACCTGTGAGGCTCACTCCGGCTGGGAGGAGGTACTTCTCTGTGCAGGGCTGTGCTTTGTGTGTGTGTGTGTGTGTGTGCAGAGTGGAGTAGTGTGAACGCACCAATCTGAACTCCGCACTCCAGCCTGTCAGTCTCTTTCTTTTTGCTCTCACGCACCGTCCCGGTCCCCTTCGTCTCTCATCAGCTTCATGTTTATTCCACCGCCAAGCCGGAGCAGAGTCTCTGTCTAGCCCACACTCAGAGCGCAGTGCCGGGACCGGCGGAGTTCACCGAGCGGTGCCAGCATGCGGTGCCACAAGTTTTGGAGACCATGTTTGACTGGATTTTATCTTTGGACCGCAATCCTTTTCAGAGGTAGGTTTGATGGAAAGTTGCTCCTCAAATAAATAAATAAATAAAAATAAAATAACAAAAAAATAATGTATATATTTATATATTAATTTATATCTAATATATATTTTTTAAATTACAATACAATAATTTAAACTGACTGCCATAAACAAACCAAAGTTTTTTTTTAAACATTGTGATTGGTGATTTTGACATGCAATATAGGTACTTCTGTAGTTTGTTTAATAGTCACCATGTATTCTGTGGATTAACACTGGCTGCTTTATAATTCAGTGGTTAATTAGTTAGAAATGCATCACTTCTCTACTTTGAATATAGGGTAATTCATAATGTATGTACTAACGCAAAAAGGGCAAGTTATTACACAAAGAGTTATTTTTCAACACGGAGTATGTCTACATGCATTCCACTATGTGTATGATAATTGTGTGCAGTGGAATGCGATATGTATACTTGACTCTGTAACTATTTTCTAAGCCTCTTCCCACCATCATCACCATCATCATCATCTGTAACATCTGGATTGTTTACTTACCAGTTTCTGACACAGTGGCTTTGCTGAAGCTGTATTCCAAATCTTTAATTGTGAGTGTGCCAGCACACTGGTGCATCTCAAAAAATTTGAATATTGCGAAAAAGTTTTTTTGTTGGAATTTAATTCAGAAAGGTAAACTTTAATACATTCTACACTGCTCAAAAAATAAAGGAACACTTTGAAAACACATCATAGCTCAATGGGAAGAAAATTATGCTGGCTATCTATACTGATATGTACTGGGTAATGTGTTAGGAATGAAAAATCATCAACCTACAGAGGGCTGAATTCAAAGACATCCTAGAAATCAAAGTGAAAAAATGATGCAGCAGGCTAGTCCATTTTGCTGAAATTTCATTGCAGCAACTCGGAGTGGTACTCAGTAGTTTGTTACAGACAGCATGAAGTTCTTCACAGCTTCTCCAGACCTTTTCTCATCTGTCACGTGCGCTCAGGGTGAACCTGCTCTCATTTATGAAAAAGCACAGGGCATGAGTGGCAGACCTGCCACTTCTGGTATTCTATGGAAAATGCCAATTGATTTCTATGGTGGCAGGCAGTGAGCACAGGGCCCGCTAGAGGACGTGGGACCCTCAGGCCACCCTCAAGAAATCTGTTTGATTGTTTGGTCAGAGACATTCACACCTGCTGGAGGTCAGTTTGAAGGGCTCTGGCAGTGCTCATCCTGTTCCTCCTTGCGCAAAGGTGCAGATACTGGTCCTGCTGATGGGTTAAGAACCTTCTTCGGCCCTCTTAGAGTAACTGCCTGTCTCCTAGAATCTCCTCCATGTACTTGAGACTGTGCTGAGAGATGCAGCAAACCTTCTGGCAATATTATGTATTGATGTGCCATTCTGGAGGAGTTTGACCACCTGTGCAACCTCTGTAGGGTCCAGGTATCACCTCATGATACCAGTAATGACACTGCCCCTAGCCAAATGGAAAAGCTGGTGATGAACAGTCAGAAAAGGTAACGAAGGAGAAAATGTCAGTGGCCTCCACTTGTAAAATCATTCCTGTTTTGGGGGTTGTCTCATTGATGTACATCTAGTGCACCCGTTGTTGATTTCATTAACACCAAAGCTGCTGAAATTGATTAACAGTTCCCTCTCCTATCTAACTGAACAGATCAATATCCCAGAACGTTAACTGACTTGATGTTATACTCTGATTAAAAAGTAATCCTTTAATTTTTTGAGCAGTCTATATTCATTGCACGTAAAGTTAAAAATTTCAGTTTTTTTTGCTTATTGGCTAATAGCTCATGAAAATCAGAAATCCAGTATTTTAAATTATTAGAATAATAATCACTAAGTTCAATCAAATTTGGATTTGCACTAAAGAAATGTCAAACTTCTGAAATGTATGTTTATTTATACACTCAATACTTGGTTGGTGCTACTTTACAATGATGCATTTTGCGATGCATGGGTACTCCGTGTGCACAGACTTATGTCCATACCAACTCAAACTTCAAAACGTCCTGCTTCATCCAGTCAGTGGCTGTCTTCCAGAGAAGACGACTGCAGTTTAAAGAAAGGTCAGTGAATAAATTCTGTGATAAATATGCAGAAGTAAAGCAATAGAAATGATACAATAGAATAGATACTGCAGGTTTCACCTTCATTTTTTATTACCTTTTAAATGGCTACTTCAAGTTTAACAAAAGCAGGCACAATGACTTCAAAGCATGTTTTTCACTCAGAGTGTCTGTGGCTCTCTTTGGAACTGGTGTCATGATGTGTCACATTTCACATTTGACTGTTGCATGTAGAACAATAGCTCCTGAGGCTTTGGGCATGGGGATTAAACAACCAGCTAGCTGCTTAGTGTGCCTAGTGTGTGCACATTCACTGTGCCTTTGATAAGCAGATTTAGTCTGTCAAGGGAAACCTGACAACAGTCAAAACAGGACATGTAGGACATATTAGTTTTCTTAAAACAAAAGCATGAATTTGGAACAACTTGTGCTCCATGCGGTCATGTAGGACTTAAGAGTCTTTAGTATCTGCAGTTGCAAGTGTGACTGACATATCAATAGCCTATATGAAGTGTAGCCACTAAAAGTGCAATAAAATACCCCTCAGATACAAGAGTTTTCACACACTGAGTTGGTTACCCAGTCCAGATGCTGTGATAGCTGCTCGATTACAATACAACACTTCCATAAGGACCTTTTGTTTCTTGCTTTAAGTGTCCTCTTTCTCTTGCAGAGTTGTCCACAGTTTGTCTTCCTCGTGTTTCTTTTTTCCTCCATGTTCAGTAAATTTCTTCTCTTGACGCTTTATAGTCTTTGTAAAATATACATCAAGTGCATCATGTTAATCTTTGTGTTTTGGTAGTGTGAGATATTTCACCGTCAGTTCTTAAATGGTTAGCAAGTTGTGCTGCCATTAAGTTACCCCAAACTAGGTTTAACCATGTGGATATTTAAGTCCTTTTATTTCTAGATCTGTAAGAGCCTGTACGTTGTGTTAAACATGGATGAGATGTAGTAGCCACAACCTCAGTGTACCACTTCAGAGGTCTTAGCTCATGGATTAGGATTATAGTGGTGTTAGGACTCTGAGCCCCCAACCATAGATTATAAATCTCTCCTATATGAATTAATCTATCCAGAACTCCATTAACACACTGCATCATACACGCTAATCCCTGCTCACACAATGCTGAAAATAATGTGCTAATGGATGACTTTGTGGCTCATGAGTTGATTTTATCATCCCACACATACAATGGTTATATGCATGTGTGCATGCACCATGTAAGTCCAAAATTGCTCAGAGAAGTGGCAAGCGTTATTAGTTAGCTACCAAAAGTGGAGCTGGTTGAAATCTATTGTATTTCCCTCTACTCCTTTACTGTTCCTCATCCATCCCTCTTTTACCCTATGTTGTGGCTCAAGTTTAACCTGATCAGTAAGGATTTTATACACCATTTTATGTCATGGATGTATTTCCTTACTAAAGTCTTTTGTCTTTTATTAGAATCTGCGGATTCAAAGATCCTTATTTAAGCCCTTTTTATTTTTTTTGTTATAAATTCCATTTTGAACTGCACTGAATGTGTACAATAAATGTTGTAGGTCTTATGATTAAGGGCACAGAATAACTGAATATTTAGGAAATAACAGAATTCACTGTATGTTAATTACTGAAAAAACAACCCTCATAAAACTATAGAAGTCACAGCTCTTGGATCACTTACCAGCACCAACATAAAAATCTCGACAATAATATGAGTCTAAAGTTTTAGTGTGGCATTGAAAACAAGTGTGTTCAGAAATATGAAGACATGTATAATAATCCAGGATTTTAGGATCTTTGATGGCCTGGTTTTCTTTACTTTTTATTTAGCATGAATTCTCTTTCTTCCCTGAACTCTTTTCACCTTCTGCTCAACTCAGATCAACTAATTTATCTGAGTCTTGCTTCCTCCCACTCTTCCCTCCTGTATTTTGAATCAGGTTAGGTAATAGGCTAGCCACTTGGGTTAAAATGTAGCTTTAAAGCTGCCAAACATCTGGATGCTTCACTGATGACCTCCCCTGACTGATTTATTTCCTTGCCAAAGGACTGATAGTAAAATAATGAGCTGTTGGACCACTGCCAATGTAGATGTGTCCTTAATTATAACGGATGCACACTTGCTTAGTTTTAGAGCCAGAACTTTGGGTATTTTAGATATTTCAAATTTGTTCACAATAACAGCAGACCCAAACTAAGGATAGTATTTAAGAAGGAGTTTTTATCCTCTTTAAAATCCCCCAGCTTTAGGAGGAACTGGGTTTCATTTTTCAAGGTTGGCTGCAATCTACAAATGAAATACATATGTTCCCTTTTATATTATTGTTGTATTTGATTTATGATGTAGAGTGTGGCTATTTTAGAACTCTTTAGAATTCTGTATTGTCTGAGTGTAAGGTGTCCTTGGGTTCTTAATTCTCACCCCTTTGTCGGGTTTCAAAAAGCTAAGCCATAATGCTCAACTTCAGCCTTCAAAATGGAAATGCACAAACAAATGGGTAAGAGCATGGAGTCTGTCTATCTTTTATGTACAGTCTATAGTGATGTTATACATTATTTCCCACTGCTGCAGCAATACCGTTTTGGAAAATGTCTGATATCTGCAGGATGCATTGCCAGCAAAGTTTTAATGTTATAAGTATCTCATCTACTTATACTTCTTAAGTTTCATTTTATATATCATCTCATGATTGCAAATAAGATGTGTGTTATAATTTACCCTCTTTTTTCTAGTTTCATAGTTTGAATTATATTCAGAAAATGTGTTATCTTTAAACCAACAAAATGAGTTGTGGGAGTTTGGCCTCAGATATATTGCTTATTCATCATCAACATTCAATAGTGGCAGACTTTCTTTTTTGCTTCTTCCATATGCACTCATGAATACAATGCACTAACACAAGATATTTGCATGAGAAAGGCTCCAGATATGTAGCATTTGTTGTGGTGTTGACTCTTCAGGCCCTCAGGGAGTAGCAGTCTGTTAGTAGTTCCTTTGTGTAGCATAG
>VUQH01017646.1:2089-15395 GCA_015106775.1 Etroplus canarensis | reverse complement strand
CCCCCCCCCCCCCCCCCCCCGATTCATAACTCTAGCCCCAGAGCACTGTGGCATCAGAGCCATTTTATTTTCCAGACTGCATAATAGATCTTGCTTTTGGTATCAATTTCTACGATTTACCAAGTATGTTGTATGACACATCATAACTGTTAGTAATAAGGGATGGGTTTCTTTGCAGAGAGATTATATGTGAATGTTTAATGTTCCTTCTTAGGGGCAATCCTTAAAGAAAGAACCTGCTGGCAGCATGTAAATTAATGTTGAGTCAAACTGACATGAAATAATGTGAATTCCTTTAAAGCCTTTTACTTGTATTTTAATCTTCCTGAGCCTTTTGTTGCTTCAACTTTGTAGTGTTGCTGTTTATTTGTCTGGATTCATGTTACATCATTTTGATCCTCAGGGGTCTTAGCTATCCTGGAGGCCTTGGGTTAACTGTCAACAGAGTGTGTCTAGCAGCAAGATCACTGATGTGGACAACAGTTTGTAAAGACAGTTACACTTCAGCTGTAGAAAAACGCAGACATAGCAATAACTACATCAGTCGTGGGTTATATATTATACAGAAAATACAATTCTGACACCAGCAGATAATCTCATTTGATTCTTTATTTAATTCAATAATATGCCTTAGATGCATATTTGGATGCATCGCCTAACTAATGTTATGACACAAATACTTTAGAAAGGAATGTGATTGGTGTTACTGTCACTGGCTAAAGGCAAGGCCTCTGAAATATGATGATAAAACGTTTGTATTTAATTTCAAAAGTTGTATCATCATATTTCAGTAATTAAGTAGGATTATAGCTTTTACTTAAGTAAAAGGACTTTTTTCTTACTTGTTTCTCCACTTTCCAGAACAGTTATTCAATACGGGATGAAGTTGAATTCTCATGCAGTGCCACTTCTTCTGTTTAGGCACGGGGCTGCAGATGAGCCTGAAAATCATGCTTTTGTCCAGTTTTTTTAATATAAATTTATTTCCGATAAAATAGTTCTATGTCATGATGGTGTTGTATCAGTCAGGTTATATAGGTTATATATTAAAAATAATCACCTTCTCTTGGTCACTTAGTATGAAATTTAATCCACCTCACCTCTGTAAGCAGCAATCATCAATCGAGTAATCAAGTAATATATCTCACAAGAAGAGTAATTTTTCAAGCAATGTCTCCATCAAAGGTTCAGTGAAGGAGTTCCTTTCTTTGAAAACATTTGGCAGATATCCACTTAATTGGTCTCAAACTACTGAAGCCTCATATTAGGTTTAATGGAGCTTTGTGGGAACTTAAATTGGAATGCAAATTGAAGATTTTTTTTCTCTGACTCTTATACTGTAATTGTACTGAAGGACAATATTTTCAATATCATGAAGAGGCACAATCTGAGAAATATTTAAAAAAAAACATGTGAGTATTGCATTCAGACAGACTAGAAAAATGTGAGGTTGTGTCATATTGGCCCTTACATTAAAAGTATAGCAACTTACTTTGCAATATTGGATTCAGTATACTGTATATGCACATCAAACATATATGCTAAACACTAAAATGACCATAGATCTATATTCAGTCAGCTAATCATTCTAGTAATTTCCAGTCAGCTACTTATTTGCACACATGAACTTCTTGCACTGTAAGGATCATCAACTCCAAAGTTTCTTGTAATCACATGAAGCAAACAGCAGGAGATATTCTGCTTTAGATGTGTGTTTTTTCACTTCTGCATTTACTCAATTTGGTTTTTGGCAAGGGTGCTCTCATAGTAGTTTCTGCCAGGGAGATGGCAGGTTAAAGAGCATTTTGTGGGTGATGCAACTACATTTGACATTTGTGTTCTCACATGCAGCTCAGTTGAGCAATGTTAAAAAAATGAGAGCTGCAGTGCATGTGTGAAAACATCTCAAGTTACTCAAAACTATATACACACACACATTCACAGGCTACTTCATTAGATACACTGCGTGTACTGGGTTGGACCCCTTTTGGATTCCAAACTGTCTTTTTTCTTCATGGCATAGATTCAACAAGGTGCTGGAAACATTCCTCAGATTTTGGTCCATATTGACATGATAGTGTCACACAGTTGCTGTAGATTTGTTGGCTGCACATCCATGATGCTCATCTCTCGTTCCACCAATTTAAAGGTGTGCTATTAGACTGAAATGTGATGACTGTGGAGGCTATTTAAGTACAGTGAATTCATTGTCATATTCAAAAAACTAGTTTGAGATAACCTCAGCTTTGTGACATGATGTATTATCCTGCTGAAAGCAGACATTAGAAGATGGATATAAAGTGGTCATATAGGGATGGACACGGTCAGCTACAATACTCAGATAGGCTGTGGCATTTAAGTGATATTCATTATTTCATTATATCACATCATAATCATTATGCCAAATTCTGACCATACTACAAATTTTGAAGCAGAAACATCAGACCAGGCAATGTTTTTCAAATCTCCTGTTGTCCAATTTTGGTGAATCTGTGTGAACTGTAGTATCAGTTTCCTGTTCTTAGCTGAGAGGAGTGGCATCAGGTGTGGTCTTCTGCTGCTGTAGTCCATCTGCTTCAAGGTTTGACATGGTGTGCATTCAGAGATGCTGGATACCTTTGCATATCTTGGTTATAATGAGTGGTTATTTGAGTTACTTTTGCCTTCCTATCAGCTCAAAGTCTGGCTATTCTCCTCTATCCTCTGACATCAACAAGGCATTTTCTCCCATAGAACTGGCACTCACTAGATAGTTTCTGTTTTTCTGACCATCATCTGTAAGCCCTAGAGGTGAAAAATCCCAGTAGATCAGCAGTTTCTGAAATACTCAAACCAGCCCATCTCACACCAACAACCATACCACTTTCAAAGCCATTTAAATCACCTTTATTCTCTATTATAATGCTCAGTTTAAACTTCAGGAGGTTGTCTTGACCATGTCATGCTTAAATGCACTGAGTTGATGCCATGTGATTGGCTGATTAGAAATTTGCTATAACAAGCAGTTGAACAGGTGTACCTTAAAAAGTAGTGGGTACCGGTGCCCATGAGTGCATATTAAGTTTAGTGACTTTTTTTAAAATTTCCCCCAAAATACGAGTAATTAAAGCATTTTTGCTGTATAACATAAGAGAATTCCTAATTGACATGAGTGTGACAGATTACTTAAACAAAAAAATGACTGAGGCAAAGCCATTATCATTTGTCTACATCCTGCATGCACACTGGAAAGCAGCTCAGGCCAGGTTTACCTAGGTACATCAGGGGCCCTGATGTAAGAGGTGGTCATTTAGTACTCTGCTTAAAATAGCATTCCTGTTGTTTTGTTTGGGTGTTTGAGGTGTGTGTGCAAGAGAGCGAGAAAGAGAATGGAAATATGAGTCCCTCAGGCTGTCTGTGTGTGGCTAGCCTGTCTGATGAGCCTGTTTGGAAGCTTAATCTGAACACATTGACCCAGTAAAAATATTCAAATGGGGCAGAATCAGATAGCTGAATTTCTCAGTATATATTAATGTGTAATGTGTGAGGGTAAGTGTATGACAAAAAGAGAGCATATCAGTGTGCCTAAATGCCACACCAGACAGACAAATTTTTGGTTTTATAGTTGGAAAAGATGATTTTATAATGTTCACCTTCTATCGGTTTGTTTGGCCTCACTTGCCCTCCACCTTAACAGGCTATTTTATTTATTTGCGGATGATGCTAATTTACTGGTGACAGTGCAATGCTGATTATGACAGTGTTGCTGATAGCCTTGACAGTTCTAATGCTTTGGAGCCTAATATGCTCTAGAGTGAGCTCATTCTTTGCAAATATGAAGAGAAATGCTTAGAGGTGAAAGAAACAAGTAAATACTGATAAAGAAAGGAGGAGAGAGGTGTAGTGAAACTAGAGAAGAATGATTTTTAGCAGAGTAGTGGGGTTAGGTGGCAATAAAGAAGGTGTGGAAAAAACTGAGAGGACTTTAAAGGTTGAAAGGACTTCAGGGAGGAGGATGGATATAGTGCACTTCTGATTTTCTTTTGTAGATTTGCTTTTCACATTCAAAACTGCTTCAGATGAATTTTTATATGTGTGAAAATAATCCATCCATCCAGCCATCCACCCATCCATACAGACCTGGTTGACTTCGGTTGACTGTCTTAAGTAAGACATATCTTTAAAGAATCCTCTGAACTGATGCTAAAAGTAATAATTGAGAACAGTGCTATGGAAACTGCTGCACCAGCCTAAATTCCAAGTTGGTAGCATTCATTGTTATCATTTTAACTTTAGCTTTAACTTTGTAATGGTTTCATTTTTTAGGCTGGAGAACATTTTTACATTGGACTAAATATGTGTTACATTCAAGCTCTCAGACAAGTTCTCATAATGTTGTTGAAGTCTATCAGCAGTACTCATATCTAGTAAATCCCTTTGTATCCCTCTGTAAACCCTTAGTACGCTGGGGTTTTATATCTGGTGTCTGGCAGCAATACATTTTACTACATACAGCAGGGAATAATTACCAGAGCTGAAGAAAGCAGAAATTGTAGCAATGGAGAGGGTGCAAGCTACAAGTAAGATGGAGCTAATGGTGTAATAAAGTTTTGAGCCCCAGATTAAAAAGAAACTATAATCTTTCCTGCTTTTAGAGGAAAGAAAGACACACATTTTGTCAGGCTTGCTTGTGAGTCTGCAGAGTGGACCCCAAAATGCAGGACAAAACTGGCCTTTATTTAGCCAACTCACAAAAGCTACAAAGTCCAAGGTTTCTCCAGGCAAAACACAACTGTGCAGGAAAACACTCACAGGCATGGGGCAACAATGACAATGCAACACTGACTAAATACACACAGATGGAAGGGAGGAGGGAGAGGAACACAGGTGGCAACAATTAGGGGCAGGAAGTAAAATGAACACAATGCATGGGACAGAACGAGCTTCAAAGTAAAACAGGAAACACACTTACTACACAGAGAACATGACACACAGAACATTTATGAAAGACAAAACTAACATACGGAGGCTCACTAGAGTACAGTACACACAGGGATGCAAGACAGACCATAACTAAGAATGACCAAGAAACAGAAAAGGACTCAAAAATCACTAAAACCAAACTACAAAAACACAAGACCATGACACATTTGGTGAAGGTTTTCTCTTCATGAGCTGTAAACAGCAATGTCAGAAGGTGGAAACAAAAAAATTGCACTGCAGGAATAAGGTGTTCCTTTAGATTCTATAGATAAAATGAGTCCTACCCCAAATCTCTATTATTGTTGTGGTCCCAACGTAATGGCAACACATGAGGCGCCACCACGCTGATGCAGTTCATGAGTCTTTTAATAAAGGAATATAATCACTTACAACAATCCAAATATTAACAAAAGGAAAATGGGAGCCCTGGCACAAACAAAAAAAAAAGAGTAAGAAAACCACAAACCAGCCACACAGTGGTCTGTCGGACTCAGGCTTCTCCCCTAAACTAATACAGTAAACTAACCTAAGAGAGCCAAAACCGAAAACTGGACTGTCAGTAACTCCCAACTCAGCTAATAATTAATAAACATAACTGCCAAAAGCAACTAAGAAAGCGCCGGTGCTGATGAGGGAGGAAAGGGGGCAGAGAGCCGCCTCCATGCTCCACCTCCTCTGGCTTTATACAGGTAGCAAAGCTCAGCAGCCAGTCAGCACAGAGATTAAATCAGAACAGAGAACAGGTTAATTAAACAACAAAACAGGTGCATTTGGCGTGCGTAACACCTCCAACCCTATAGTGTTGTCCTTTAACACGTTTAATTTCAATTTTTAAGGACTGCAACATCCAGTGCATCAGCCGCTAGTTTGAATTGTGCATTTGCTGAATGGACAGTGATTGGACAGTTGGAGGAGCCGAGACAGACTTCAAATCGTTTTAGTGCCAGAATCAGGGCCAGAGCCTCCTTTTTAACTGTGGATTACACTCTCTGATGTCGATTGAGTTTTTTAGAGAAGTAGCATACTGGATACTTCACCCTATCCGAACCTTCTTGCAAGAGAACTGTGCCAGCCCCTGCGTCACCAGCATCTACAGCAAGTCTGAATGGCAGTTAGAATTGTGCACACCAAAGGGCATAACTGTATACTGCAAGAATGCGTCTGGAGTCATAAACGCAGTTATCTCTTTTGCCTGGGGAGTCAATGGCACCTGCCAACCTGCCAGTAACCCTTAAGGACGTCCAACTTAATCACAAAAGCAGCAGAGCCAACACAATCCACACAATCTTCCATCCGAGGATGAGGGTGGCAGTCGAGCTTGGTGACACTGTTAACCTTCCTGAATCTGTGCAAAAACAGTCTAATCCATCACACTTGACAGCCAGCAGGCAGGTTCTGGCCATTAGCTACAACTGGGCTCTGCAATGCCATGCGTTAGCTGTTTCTGGAGGTGTTGACGCTTATCTAGAAGAAATGAGTAATGATAACATCCATACAGAGGTTCACTCTGTATGGATGTTATAATTGTTAATTTCTTCAGTATTTAAATGACTAAAATTCTGCTTCTGGCAGCAGCATAGACTGATTGAAAAACAGGGTGACACATTCTTGGACAGGTTGTCTTATCAGCACAGAGTGAAAAACATTAAATCCATGATGATATTCAGGCCTAATTGACATTGCTGTGTAACTCACATTTTAATTTCCTCTCCATTCCTTTTCACAATAATCAGTGAGATAGTTCTCACATCCAATATTGTTCTAATAAATTGTGATGTCAAGGAAACTCACACATATTAAATTAGCTTGGTCTAAAAGTAGGTCCTGTGAATATCTGAAATGTATTAAATGTTTCCCCATGGGTGGTAGTGCCCTGAAGTGCCCTGAAGCAGCCTGGCCCCACTTATTAGATCTAAATTAGATGAAACTATGCATACAGATATTTCAAGGCAGCCTCAGAGTGACAGATCATAATGATAGGTTTTGTTTTTTTTTTGCCAATATATTTATTGTCTTTTTCAAAATTATTTCACAAACACATAACATATACACATACATACACATACACAGACTGCATACCCTTGCATCATAAAAATAAATAATAAATGATAGGTTAACATGCACACATTAGAGTATACAAGATTGAAAACACGTCACCTGTTCCTGTGGAATCTGTATCTAATCTGGAAATGAGGATAAAGAAAGACATCTTTGAATTCTAAATTGATCTGTGCATCTGTGACAGTTGTCCCTGGAGCAGCATATATTATCTGCATGTAATGTGTGACTTGTAATGACATCAAACACATTGCGTGGCATTTGTACTTGGCACAGAGGTTGCTGTCTTGAAACCTTTCTGCTGCTCAGTTCTTCCTCTCTGTTGTCTGCTGGCTTACACTGATGAATAATTATTTGAAGCATTCAGGATTTCATGGATTCAGGATCATTCTCTTTTCCATGAGATTTTCAGCCACATGTTTCTGTTTTTTAACATTGCTATTTGTGTAAAGTAAATGAGCAGCAGTCGCCTGCTGGATGCCTCAGTGTTTAACCGGTGATAAAGATACTGACACAGAGAAGGTAAGCAGGTCGTCAGAGCCTTGGAATTAAACCAAATGTTGGTGACTGGAAGGGAGACAGGCAAAATATAGAACTTAAATGGGCTGCAGCCTGCTTGATGAGGCTGAGCATGACAACAGAGCTATCTCTTGCGCTTCTTCTTTTTCTCTTGTGTAATTGTCCACTGGAAAAAGTCCAGGGTCTTTTGATGTGGTGGGGTCCCTTTTGTTTCATAATAGCCCCATGGCAAGGCATGAAAGAGCATAGAATTTTTTTTATTTCATTTTGACTTTTAACACCAAAGGCTGTCCAAAAGATATATTTTAAAGGTGTTTATGAGTTAAAAAAAAATAAAAATAAAAAACAACATTTCAGTATTCAACTTTTTAGACTTTCTTGGTATAGAATAGATAAATGAAATAATACTAAAAGCAATTCAGAAACAAATTTGTATCAGTTTGGAAACTTGTTGCATCATTTTACATAAGCAGTTATAGAGTGATACTAAACAAGCTGATTTTGTGTGAATGAGAATGAAGCAGATAGAATGGTAACGATGCAAGGAGCAGAGGTTTTGAAGGTGGATGAGTTTAAATAAATGGGTTTAACCATGATTTCCTGTGGTAATCCCTAATAGAAAAAAGCAGAAGAAGAAGAGGAAGAAGAAGAAGAACAGGAAGAAGGTGGTTTCCTCTATCTAGTTAATTTTTTATGCTGACTTGAACAATTATCCCTTGCCCTGAACTCTATTCTTTCCTTGCTGTGCAATGTGTTGATGTTGTGTTGATGTAATGTATTCTGTATTATGCTGCTGATATTTTGACCTATATTGCCCAACAATATAACATTTTATATGTTTATGCATTTAAGAGTAGTGCAAAACACTTCATGCACTTCATGTATTTATCATAAACTCATACCAGTTAACCACGGTTTCTTCTAAAATAACATTTATTCTTGTGTTTTAGTGTTAAATTTCACTAAGCTGTAATGTTCATGTATGCATTATTTTTGAAGGGAATTTGGAAAAGTATTCAGATTCTTTGAGTGATTTGTCATAGAGCAAAGCTTTGAAAGAGTTTGCAGAGATTACATTTTTCCATCCTTGACTGAAGTGCTTTGTCCTTCTGACCATTTCTGTATTTTCCAGTAAATAAAAATTGAAATAGACTTTAACTGGGGCAGAATGACAGAGAATTATTTTTTTCCATATAAACCACAATTATCTGGCTTTATTTGCAGCTAGTGTATGAGCAGCTCATCATGTGTTTGTGACCTTTCTGAAGGAGGCAGAGAAAGTTATACTACAGCTTTTTTCAAATGACATTACCAGGCTAGATATTTAGTAAAATTTATACTCAGTTTGGTTCCAGAGACTGAGACAATTGTCTTTTGACCTTCTCTGCTAATAGTTATGAATTGTCTGACCTTCACATTGTAATAAGTGACACATACTGTTGTGTAGTTTTGCTAATAATCAATAATTTAAATAATTCCAGTTATCAGTGACCTTCTCATAGGCATATTCTGGAAACATTGGTGGTACTCGACATTTGCTGTAATGATCTATATGGTGTTAAAATGAATGAGCATCAACTACAATTGTTGTATAACAATAGCATGTCCACACTTAGCACAAATAACAGCTGTAGTATTGACAAATCTTCTGAGGCACACACGCTTCTTCATTTTAGCAGAAAAGTTAAACATTGTGTATTTGTATGCATAAGAGTTAAAATGGCAATAACTATAAAGCTCGGTGTCAACAAAGGTCCTTTATTCAACGGATTAAACATACTTTTTTTAAATTTCAAGTTATTGCTTCACTATTTAAAGGGGAAAGTACTCAACCTCTGAGAAGAGATATTTGTGGCTGTTTTATTTACAAAACCAGTGTTGTATTCCACCCTTGGCAGTCAAGCAGTTTTCAAGAGGAAACTGAAGTAGGTCATTAGGCAAATCAGCATTAAAGAACCAAGATTTTCTCTTCCCAACAGGCCTATAGACCATCCCTGTTGGTCCTCTGCTGGTGGAAAGGAAATGATCACTGCCTCCTCACAGCCTTTCTGTGTGGAGTTTATATGTTCTTCATGGGTCTGTGTGGCTTTTCCTTCTGTGCTCCAGTTTTCTTCTAGTTTCATAGGTAATTCAAAATTAGCTGACATTTGAATGTGAGCTAGATAAATGGTTTTAAATGCTGTGTGAATGTGTGAGTGGTTAGCAAGACAAATAAGTGCTGTATAAATGCCAGACCACACCATTATCAGAAACAGAGCAAAGAATTGAATACTATGGACTTAAATCAAATTTTACTCAATACTAATCTAAAACATAAAAATTTCATGGTCAAATGCATTTGCATGCAAACTATACAAGTGAAAGAATTCCATCATCGACAGTGTGCCACTAGTATTTGGTGTTCAGTTTTTAAGATGCTCAGCCAAACTTTCCAAAGTAGAATCCACCTGTCTAATGAAAGCAGAAAATTATACACTGTAAGGCCAATGCTTGAGTAAAGAGCCATAAAGAGCCTCCAAAAGATGCTCTAGTACCATGCAAAAGTCTTAGGCCACCCCTCACTTCTTCATATTTTGCTGGGAAAATGGGAAATAGGTGCAGCAATACACTGTAACATACAAACTTAAAATGGAATTACATTCAGAAGGCACAAACAGAGTGTATACAATTCTAACCAACTTCAAAGTCAATATTTTATTCTTTAATGGAGCCTGAACTCTCTCAGGCAAGCTTCCTTGTATTTCTTCAAGTAGTCTTTGGGAATAGTTCTTCAGGCTTCTTGAAGGACATTCCAAAGCTCTTCTTTGGACAATGGCTGCCTTTTGTTCCGTTCTCTGTCAAAATGATCCTATACTCCTTCCATAATTTTGAGGTCTAATCATGACTCCTTAAGACCTGTTGCCACTGGTTTTCAGTCCAGTGTGTAATTTGGCATACCTCAGCCTTCTTTCCCAGTTTCTCTTTCTTAAGAATGGCTTCTCAGTTTACTGAGATTTCCTTTAGGATACAGTGCACACCATGTCAGTGCTACTAAACTGAAAATGAGTTAAAAAGGAGCCAATATCCAAAAGAAAACTGTGAAACACCTTCAGAAAGCCTGGAGAACTAATATTCAAGACCACTTTAAAATCACAGAAAGTCTGGCTGCTTGGAAGCAAAATATAAAAGCTAAGGATGTTGCACAGTACTGTGCCTCTGGCAGAAAATTCTAGTATTCAAAGTTTTTCTTATTTTTTACTCCACTCACCCAACATAATAAAAAGACTCATAGAACAACGTCCTTTAGTGGTATTAATGGCCACGACTATGATTACCACCTATACTTTAATATGAATTATTTTGCAAGATGACTCCTTCTTTAAGTGACATATATGATAATCTTTAATAATACCCTCTCAGAATTGCAATACCATGTGAGCATCACAAATTAATGCAATATTTTAACATGGCAAACATTAGATCTTTTCTAATTTCTATGTTTTCCATATATTCTCCTATCATGAACTCACTCTGGTAAAAGATTAGAGAAACCAAATTTATCATGATCCACTATTTTCTACTGATTTGATTAGTTGGGGCCAGAATGAAGGATAAAAGAAACATGGATGATTTTACAAAACTATAAAGTATCATCAATAACAAGCTACATTCAGTTCTTACTTTAGGTCACACTTTAGATTGTGTCACCTACACTTATGTATTTAAAAGAAGTTAACAACTGATATGACACTATACTATGACACTGAATCACATAAACAAAAAAGAAATAAAATATATACTGACATTCGATAAAAATGCATAACCTTGAAAATTTGATTTTTTAACATTTTTTTTGGCTATATGTCTTCTAAAAAGGTAAGAAACATCTTAGTTTGAAAACTGACTACTGTATTATGGAGACAGCTCAACTTTTTTACATGGTGATGAACAAAAAATAAAATGGCAACACTGGGTCATATCTTATAACATTATTCCTACGCACAATCCAGCTCTCAGTATTGGGTGTGTCCACCAGGATCTGCTTATCCTGATGCAGAGTTTTGATGTGGGCCCTTTCTGTATGCTACCTGTCATCTACAAAAGCTGTGGCTTGCTGGTGCTGGACTAATCTTGTAATTGTGAACTGATTGCAACCAAATTGCTGGCTCTTTGGGATGAACCGCCCTTAATCATGCCAAGTGCATGATGACATTCCTCATGTGTTAGGTGGGGCATAGCTGCAAATTGCAGCATAGTGTACTCTGTATTTGGGGTTGCTTTATATAGAGAACATTTGTAAACAGATAACCAATCCTTAACTCATGCCAGGGTTCAGGTTGAGGTGAAGTGTGAGGACCCAAAACAGACAGGGCAACGAAAAACAAGTTTTTTTTGGCTGGTAGAACATCCATAAAAAATTAACAAAATTCATAAAGTGCAAAGCAAGGCACAAAACAGAGAATTAGAGCACACATTAAAGAGGCAAAGACAGGACAAACCTTGATATAACATGGCACAAGGAACATCTAACTAAACTAACAACACAACGCTGAACAAAGTAGAGGCAGAGGTATAAATACACATGACACTAATTGCAAAATGAGAAACAGGACGGTGAGGTGAACAGGTGACAACAATCAAGGACAGGAAGCAAAATTAGATGAAATACATGAAACATGTATCAAAGTAAAATAGAAAGTGAGAAAAATAACTGAAAATGCAGACATGAGACAGCTTGACAGAAGGACATAAACACAAGAGGATGACACAGAGGAAACAAAAGTTAAAACACAAAGAAAGACTAGAGTTCAGTCTCTCAACCAGAACTAAAGCTCCACACTAAATACCTGAAACAAAGACTTACACGAGAAACAGGATATACTCAAATACACTACACCCTCTAGAAACAAGAAGACATGAGGAAGACTAAACTAAAAGATAAAACTAAACTCAAATAAACAAACTCAAATCACCTTAAAACAGTAAACTAGAACTCAAATACAATAAATTGAACTGTAGAGTGGGATGGAACAAAATGTAACTAGAACAGAGGCTCAGAATCCTAACTTAGGGATCATTATAACCACACTAAACAGAGATGCTAAAAACATAATCATAATATACAAAACTAGAACATAAAATCCAAGGACCATGACAGTTCATCTGAACAATGCCATGATTTTGACTTTTGAAAAACACAACATCACTGAAGCATACATTTATCTTTACATATAATAAATACAAGTGAATGCAGTATACATCACAAAATTCCAAGGAATGCTATTTTTTTAAACAAATAAGATGATGCATTTTGATTGAATGTCTGTATATATTTGATTTAAAAAGACCATGAGACTAAGCTGAGCTCTTTGGTCTTTTCTCTAAGATATAAATTTCTAAACTGTTTGCCATTGTGCTTTGTTGAATAAAAGAACAAGCTTGGTGAACAGTGAGATAAACAGAGAAGGCACCAAAGGAACAAATCTTCTGATTCCAGCACTCCCTTTACCAGCTCATGCTGTGTTCTCAAAATTATACCTTCATGCCAGCTTCTCATATAATCCTAATTAGTGCGATGAGTAAAAAAAAAACTAAGACCTGGATCTACCCCTCCCTAATGTACGGTGCACATGGTTTGTTTGTAAATCAAAGTTGGCACAGTGGTTTATTTTATTTGAATATTTAATTCTTTATGAACTTGGTTTTATGAGATATGCAGCAACAGAGACTGAGCTTCTTTATTAGTTACGTTTCTTTGGTTCACATTTCACAGTAATAACATATAAAA
>VUQH01017629.1:1518-13366 GCA_015106775.1 Etroplus canarensis | reverse complement strand
TTTTTAAAAAATTTTATTTTTTTTTTTTTTTTTTTTTTTATATTTTTTTTTTTTTTTTTTTAAATTTTACTTTAATACTTGAATGCTTGCGGTTTTCTGTAATTCAAGGGTATCTCAGAGAAGCTCCTGTCCCTTATACATCTAATTAAGCTGAAACTTCAGACCTCCTGAGTAGATGTAAACTATTTTTATGCACAGTGAGTCTTTGTGTAGCTACATTTTATGTAAAAAGCCACAAGGTTAAAGACCTAATTATCCAAAATTGCAGAGTGAAACGGAATACCTGAAGGTCAAAAGAACACAATTGAATATGCTTACACAATAAGCACGATGCAAATCAGACTGATCAAGGAGACTTCATCCATCTGTTTTCGTCAGTGTCATTCACTCTCCTCTACTTTTCAACTTCTCTGTCTTTTTTTAGACACATCTATCTTATGACAATTGTGTGGAGGAGGTGTATGAGAGTTGTGTAGTCTCTCTGTTTAGACTTAATGATGTCACGCTATGATACGTCACTGAAATATCCAGTCTGCAAAGGAATTTTAAGCACTGTTTGTTTCCTTTTTATTGAGATTTAGTGCCAACATTTGAATTGCGTGACTTCAGCACATACCAATGGGCATGAAAGTTAACATTATGTGACAACTGTTTGTCCATTAATCTGTCAGTCAGTTAGTATTTGGAGAGTCTCTTTGTTCGTTGTTTGATCTTGGTTTCTCATCTTCCTCCTCCTGCCTTCTCTGCACATCAAAGCCTCAAGCTAGAGTCCTGCTGCTCTCTAACACATAAAGTCAGTGCATTTGGATGTGTTCATTCATTGCGCTGCCCTTCATGTAATCTGCATTTGAGCTTTATTTTGACCATGGATGGACGGGAGCTTAGACGGTTTATGTCTCCCTCAGGTTACAGGCTCGGTAACTTTTGAACTTCTTGTGTCACCATTTAAATCAGCATGCTGCTACTCTAATTTATGACATTTTTTTTTACCATATTCTTTTATAACTATCTAATTTCCTGCAGGCTTTTGCTAACTGATTATACAGCCTTGTATGAAAGACTGTACAAAAACACACTGGATAATTTTAGGTAAAAATATGATGTGTAACAAGTGCTTGGAAGTAGAACTGCAAAGGAGACCTGAGAGCCATTACAGAAACAATTATTTTTCTATTCACAGTAAAGTGTACCATACAGCTGCATATTTGAATAGATACTGTAAATAATGTTCCCTGAATCCTAATGTCGCTCTCATTATCCTGCTGTACATTTAATGAGTTTTAAAATGAAGAAAGCGAGCAGCGTAAAAATGCACAATATCCCAGAGGCTGTTTCTTTCCTATTTTAGGAAACTGTTTGTGTAATGCCAAAACAACCTGCTTTTTCTGAATATTAAATATTAAGTCAAATCATTAAGAGAAAACACTTCTAATAATTTTGCTCCTTCCAATGGCGAAACATGACAGTACTGAAAGAGCGTAACATTACTACAGTGTAAATAATATTCTCCTTAGACCTGCTCAACCTGTGCAAGAGCAAACATGGATATTTTACTTTAGTTGTTTTCTTTGTTCTTTATGCAAGTGTTGCATTTCACATATAATGTTGATATCATTTAAGTTTACATCAGACATTGCTTTCAGCTTTTGAAGTAATCTGTAATTGTAATTGTTTTCTAACTAAATATAAATAAGGGGTCCATTACCACGTATGCTTCTCAAACATCCCTGCACTAATGCTCACTTCCAAAGTTGATTGTAGGGAAATACAAACTAATCCAAATATGAACTTGCTAGAAAATAGTATTAATGATGTATTTATGTTTATATATGTATACATACTGTATTTTCCATCTCCATCTCATGTAGGCCAACAACTGGTATGATAGGGGCAATTGGAGATGGTAGCTCGGGTGGTCTGATCCCCTTTTATCAAAACTGGTTGCAAGGGTACGGCGCATCACCTCTCAGGTGGGAAAGAAGCCTGAGGTAGTGCATGAGATTTAGGCTTACCAGCTAGATATAGTCACGCTCGCTTCAATGTAAAGCATGGTTTCTGGAAGCAAAGTCCCTGAGAGGAGCTGGACTCTATCCCACTCTAGAATTGCCCTGAGTGAGAGACAAATTTGCCTTGCCGAGTACCAAGTCATTTTAGAGTCCCTGGGTGGGATGCTGGAAGTCACCTGCGTATTCCAGGAGGACTTACTGTAAATGTTTACTTGGGTAATGACAGTGAAACCTGCGGCCGTGTGATTTGGGAGGAGACCAAGTAGCATTCACTTATTTGACTTCTGTACTACTATCTACTTGCATAGCTTTGTAAGGGGGCTCGGGTCACTAAGTCCAAATGGATCGTGTTGTGCACCTTCATTGCTGAAGGGCTTTGGAAAAGTTGTCTGCTTAACCTGTGCATTCACCTCAGCATAGCCAACAGTCCACCAGCAGAAGTCTGAACTTCAGACTTTAATTACACACACTGCATAATTCTTTCTGCTTCACAAGGCTTGCCAAGTAGGTGAAGCACATTCTCCATTCTTCATGTTCTCCATAATAACTCAAAGTCTATTCACAGTTTACAGCCCAGCAGCAGCTCTGCACCCACTGCATCAAAAGGGAGAGGTGAATGGGAAAATGCACAACAGGTGTGCTAATCAACTCACCTGGCACTGCTCTCTGAATCACTCGTCTCCACCTCTTCTCCCACAAAAAAGGTACAACTGTAGGGTGGTTGTGTCTGATGCGGCTGTAACCTCCAAACCCTACACCAGAGCTGAAGTGAACTGTCAAGCTGAAGAAAGGGCCCCATTGTGCATAATTTGTTGTGAGATTTAGCTGACAGGTACCACCTGGTGGTAGAACGTGGAATGTGGTTTGAACAGTAACTGAAGCAAAATCTCTGGTCTAGGAATAGTTTGGTGAGGGTGTGGAACAAAACTTTCAGCCTGTTTAAAAGTTATTCTTTTAAACCTTCGGATTACTCAGAAGGTGAAAGTGGTGCTCTGCCCACAATTGATATGGAGGTGTGTGGTGTTGCTGAACTCAACTGAGTAGTCAGATGGTGGAAAGAATACTCTTCAAATCTCCTAAATCCCACTGGCACAACTTTTGTAGAGGAAGTAAAGTCTGAGGACGAGGGGGACAACTTAACCAGTGGAAGGGCAGAGGCCACTGTAGTAGTTTAAAAACTCTGTAGAGGCCCCTGAGGTGAATTAAATTTGCCTTGAGATCCTCAAGGGTTTGGATGCTGTGGGGTTGTCTTGACTGGCATGCCTTTGCAACATTACATGAAGATCTGGGGTAGTGCTGGGATGGAGGTCTCCCTTTTTAAGATTGAAGCCTGTTCTACGACTTTCAGGGATCACGAGTCTCAGCCTCCCCGAGAAAGTCTTTGCCAGGTTACTGGAGAGGAGACTCCACCTGTTAGTTACACCTTGGATTTAGGCGGTACTAGACAGGTTTTTGTCCCAATAGTGCAACCCCAGTGCAGCTCTTCACCCTCTTGAGGATACTTAATGGTGTGTGAGAGTTAGCCCCGCCATTCTACAGGTGCTTTGTGAAACGTCCCTCAAGGGTATCCTGTGGGGGGTGCTTTGGAAGGTTGTGGTATTGAGTCTGTCATTATGGGCTATTTGGTTCCTATACAACTGTAGATAGAACATGTTTTACATTGCCAGAAATAAGTCAGAATCTTTCCTGGTAAGCAGTGGACTCCACCAAGGCTCTCCATTGTGGTCGAATCTGTTCAAAGCTTTTTAGGACAGAATTTCTTGGCAAGACCAAGGGGCAGAAGGATTTCAGTTTAGTGGCCTCAGCATCAAGTCTTTGCATCTCCTTTTTGCAGATGATGTGGTTCTTCTATCCTATATTCTATCCTACCAGAAGGACACCTTGGCATAGACCCAGGACATGCTGGGGATGTTGTGTCCCTCAGCTGGCTTGGGATAGCCTTTGTTTCCTCACAAAAGTGCAGGAAACGGTGACTGCTGAGAGGGGGGTCTGTGAATCTCTGCTGAGGCTCTCTGTGACTTGGACCCATATAAGCAGCGATGGATAGATGGAACCACTGAATAACTTATTAGGCCTAATCAGTATCCAGCTGGTTGCTTGACACTGTATGATTTGTGATTGTAAATGGTTTGATTACATTGCCACTTTTCCAAGAGCACTGGAGTATTTAAACGTCAATATTCCATGTAAACCTAAAACAATACTGAACATTTTCTCTGTTAAGTTGCCCTTCAAGTGTTTTTACCAGGAGAAACATCAACTGTCATTAATCTTTGCTGTCCGATACTGACCTGAGTCAGTGCACTCTGGCCCCACCCTAAGCTCCACTAAAGCCATTAGCTTCCAGCCATTTGATTAAATGTGGACATTGATTCCCACAGGAAACGAGTAAAGTACAGCGTCACCTGATCAGAGCTGCCAGCTCCCTAATGGAAAGTGAGAGGTAGTAGGATTGTAGGAGGTAGGAATTCACACTCACAATAGAGGGTTTGAGAGGTGGGAGGAGATGAAACAGCTTAATGTGAAACACATACACTGTGAGAGACATCCAGCACCCTATTGTTTGTGACTCATTGACAGCTTCCAGCAGCCTGAGGGCTTCACATATTGCTTTAGCAATGAAGAGTGAGAATGTTTAAACACAAAGGCTTCTGATTTTACATTTGCCTTCTCTATAAAAAGTGTTGAAAATTCATAAACCACCATTTCTGCTATAATTTAAATTCTGCACGTGCCTTTTCTACTCCGTTTTGACCGAAATGCCACATTATGATTCATACTAAGATGCGGATTCTTTGCTATCTTGCTTAACATTATGCATCCAAACCATATTCACCACCAGCAAAAGAAAAAAGTTAACTTATTGTGTAGCTGAATTGCATTTTCCATTCACCTGTGCCACTGCAGTGCATCGCCAAAAGCAAAACAGACTAAACATCACTGCATTTCTAAAGACATGTTATGTGTAGTGCACAGGGTTCAGTGTTCACAGGTTGTGTCATCAGAGTGTGTTGTTTTAATGCTATGTGCCATGCTGGCAGAGTCAGGAGATGCTTCAGGAGTGGATTTGACCCACAAAGAGGTTAAGACAGCAGACAGGATACTAGGGGAGAGCAAAATGAAACAATCCACTGCCGAGGATATACATAGCTACTCACACCCATACTTCTATATTGCTAAAGGTTTCTCATCTGGCTGACACAAAGATTCCCACCATTAAACCATTGGAGAGACATTGCTGTTAGGTAAATATGATTGTTGTTCTGGTCCATCAGTGAGCCATTTTTCCTGCCTCCACTGCACACTGAAATGGTGGAATAAACAATGAGTGGGCCATGAATAAGAATCTTCGGCTGGAAGTCAATGGACCATGTAATGAGGAAATACACAGTAGCTGCACTTAAATTTATGAGTGTTTTTAAACATTTATTTTAACAAGTGTGCCGTTTATTTCCAATTTATTTAGCATTCATCATGACTCCCAATACATTTGTCTTTTTAAGAAACAGCTAAAAAAGCTTTTTTGAATCGTTTATTTACCGACTTACCATTGTAGATGACAACAGAACAAATGCAGTGCTGTAAATTGATATCGCAAGAGTAAGAAGATGCCATTCAACAGATGTTCTTACTAAAAATCTGTTTTCAACTACATGCCATTTGTTTTCTTTTGGTCCAGTTGCCGTTAATATTTATACTGAAATCCCTATTGGCCTTGCAATGAACTGGTGACCTGTCAAGGTTGTGCTGTCCTGTGAGAGGCTCCAAAAGCCCCGCAGTCCTGAACTGGAAACACAGTTAAGAAAATGGATGAATGGGAGGAAGAGGTAAATTCTTAATCTTATTGAAGCAAATGTGAATGGGATGCCATGTGAAAAGGATCATACTGTAAACTTAGCTAAAGAGTGAATTTTCATTCTTGGAAGTTATGCTACTTTGTACATACAGCTATGATTCTTGTTGATTTAAAAAAAAAGTGAAAAAAGTGTTTACTGAAATTGCTGAAACTATTTTTTTGTCATCAAATTTACGTTTCAGACATTTCCCTCTCAGAGCCTTAAAAAAGGGGGTGGGGAGTGTGGTGGGAATGTGTCCATGCTTCATGTGCTGCAGGTGCTTAATTGTCTTTCCTAGCAGAGAGAGATTGAGTAGGATGGCCATATAAAAGCTTTTTTTATCCTTGTGAGAGGAAAGTTGATCTGCATTAGTTCATCAGTTCTGTGTGCTCAGAGTATCTATCCTGTGTATCTACTCATTATATACAGTCCCCTCTGCTTCATAGTAATAAGTTAAAAAAATGTGTATTATGCTAATTTCTGCTTATTAATGCATTTTTAAGCCACTTTTTTGTTTACTCTGCACAGTAGTCTAGTTCAGTTTTTACATTAACATGGTGAGACTGGCCTGCCTGACAGTGCAACACATGTTCACACCCACTCTCAAAGTCCAAAAAGCACACGGAGAATGATTGGGTGAACTCCCATGTAACCTTGAGTATCCTCAAGAAGGTCCAAGGTTCCATAACCTGGGGGAAATCACCATTGTTCCTACTGAAGCTAAGGTTCCGCTAGCAGGTGGACCTTCTAGTACCTTGGGATAGCCCTTCCTAGGGAGGCCAAGGAGTGTAATCCCCCTGAAGTTTGGAACCAGTCTAGAGGCCCTTTCATTGACTTTTATGCAATGTTACAGTGGCGTGTCAACCGCAACAGCACCACAACATCCAGAGCCTTGAGGAAGTCAGGGTCAGTCTCATCCTCCCCAGCTGCCCTGCCACTGGAGATTATTTTTTAACTGAACCTGGCTGTAGGGATGCTTAGCATCACCTCTCTAGTGGGAAGCCCAACCAGCTGTGTGAGGTTGAGAGATGGTTGGGCTCACTTGCCTGTATGTTGAAACTTTTAGGAGAGCGTTGCTCCCTTGTGCCTTCAGTTCAGGAAATGGGCCGTGACTGTGGTTTATGCTCATGAATCAAGCAAAATTTCAGGGTGACTCTAAGTGTGGGGGTTGGATGTTATATCTTTGAAATAAACACAGGTTGATAGACTGAAATTTCTAGGCACCTGCATACAGTTAATGAGAGCATCTAACAATACAATACAATACAATACAATACACACAAGTGCACTCGTGTTATGGTTTACATGGCTATGTGTGTAAGTATCTGGGCAGTAAGGTAAAGTAGGAAGCATCATGGCTGACTAACACACTTTAGCAAGTAGTCTTCTCTTAGCACAAAGGGATCCTGCTCATCGAGCCTTTTAAACACTGTTGGGCCTCTAGGTCTCTCCTCTCTGGCATTTGAGCTTTCTGCTCACTGAGTCCCCTCTTCCTTTTCTACTTCACATTTAGGTAAGCATAAAACTGCAGTGTCAACATTTTGAGGGAAAAAAAATTGACATATTTTTCGAAGTATGAGTCAAAATTAATACAATTGTAAGGAAATGTTTTCAGCCAAATGAAAGCTGCGATAGAGAGCGCTTCCACCCTTTCAAGTTGTATCTATCTATCTATCTATCTATCTATCTATCTATCTATCTATCTATCTATCTATCTATCTATCTATCTATCTATCTATGTATCTATCTGTGTGAAATACACACTTAATTTATTTTTTATTACTTATATATAAGATATGTATTCATTTTTTCTACATCTCTGTGCAGTACAACCACCCTGAATGATTTCTTATATGATAACTTAGACAGCATTTATGTGTCATTCTGCAAGAAATGAGTACTCATTGTTGCTGTTTGTTTTGTTTTTGTTTTTTTTGAGGGGAGAGGGGTTGTTCGTTTTTTTAATCAAATAATTTTTTTTCTTGATCAGTCTAAATCTCTCCCAAGTCATAGATAGGATGATTTTGAAATTCTGCTTCTGGTTTTTTGTTAGTAGGGCAGATCAGTGGATTGACTTTGAATTGGGCCCAGTCGGCAGCGTAATGACATCCCACTGGGAACCCTGGGAAACTACAAGGCATGTTAACAGTGCTGCATCAACTGGCACAATAAGTGAGGAAAAAAAGAGTTGTGAGGGTCTGTGTACATGAGAACAAAGTGATATATAATAACAAAGATGGAGATGGAGTAAATATCAATGAGATAGAGTGAGTAACTGTGAAACTGACACCTGAAATATTGTCTCCAATGTGTTAGTGACAGCTTGGTGTGTGTCAGCACTACAAACAATACAGGAGTATAGTGGAATCAACAAACCTTTTATTTCTTTTTTTAACTTTGACAACACAAACAACAGTCCTTTCTTTTGTCCTCCCTAATTTATAATTACATTTGATAAAATTAGTTCAGCTACATAACTATATATTTGCTATTAACCAATAAATATTCTCGTTAAATAATTTATTATGTGAGACCTACTGGGGAAATAATCTGTGTGGTTAAACATGAAGGAGGTTAAACTTTACATTAGCTGTGACTCTGAAAACTTACCAGGAAATATTATGAAACATTTTTGCCATCAAATTCTTAAATATTTGTTCTGTCAACCAAACCAAATTATGTGTTTCTGCCATCCAGTTCCTTTCAGGACATGCCAGATGTGTCTGGCACCTTTTATTACCAGTCTTTGAGCCTACAGTTCCGTATTCTGTTCTCTATGAGCTGTGTTGGTGCTTTGGAATCAGTTAAACCTTTATGTGAATGGAAATTGGTAGTAAATGGGCCAGTACGGTCTGCTTATCCTTCACAGCCGATGGAACTTTGACTCTCCTCTCCTGACTCTATGATGACCTCCTTTACTATCTTTATTGTTCACCTTTACTTGTTTCTCCTCACTTAATTGCAGTGATATAATGAGACGAAATTAGTAGAGGATGAAAGGGGACACTGTAAACAAGGCAGGCTGGAACTGTAGGTCAGCAGCGTAAGGTCCAGGAGATACACAAGAGCTGAGTTCATGCAGCAGTGTGTTCTGTATAGAGTGGATAACAGAACGTGTTTTTGTTCTGCTAAATAATTTGTATTTCTGAAGAAAACTTATGAAATACATGAATGCGTGATAGCATGGATATCATTCTAAAAATCAGTCACTGTTTATTAGTGCAGTCCTTTACAAAGAAAAAACCTTTTCTATTTAAATTTTATTCAGAGTGGATCAGAAAAAAACTTGAAATTTTGCAAACATCATCTTAAAAACAGATGTCGTTATTGAACAACAAAAAGTACTAAATCATTTACACATTGTGAAAGGGTGAGTGGGTGGGGATACCACTCGTGATGGATGTTGAACAAGCATACTGTAAGTGCACAAGTGTAGAGACATTTAGCTCTGGCTGATGTGATCTTTTATACGTTTGCTCGGTCTGTTAAAAGATTAGATTCTGGAGATGTTTTTGATTTTTAATTAAAGGGGGGGGATGCTAAGGTTGAGGATTTTGGTTAGCTGATCTCCTTACCGGAAACCATTTAGCAGAACAAGAATCCATGCGTGTAATTTCTTCTGGCTGTGGGAGAATGTGTACAGGTGTTTCTGTCTTTGATCTGTGTTATATGAGTAATATGTACTCCGGGTGATATCTTGAATTGAATGTGTTGAATTTTTGAATTGTATGACATGAGGAATGTCAAGTCTGATGTCCATTTATCCATTAGTATTGACTTAATAGTGTGCCTTTGCTAATTAAATTCATACTCTTAATAACTGTAAGTGGAGTGGCAGGTCTGACCAATATGTTTGGCCTTTTGTTTCTGAGAGGTTGCCTTTATGAGAAGGGTTTCTCAAAACAGGCAGGTATTTGACTTTGGTTTGTGTTGTTGGTTTAATACTTTGGCCTGTTCATTAGGCCAACTGATTTCTCTCACAGTGAAAGTTGTTATTTTCGGTCCAAATATCATTGTGTAACCGATGCCTATGCTGATGATGAGGAAAAAAAGGGATTTTTTTTTTTTTTTAACAATGTGCTTACTGAAGCTACTATGTGCTTACTGAAGCCACTAATCTATGCAGACTTCCCAAAAATCTATTAAAAGTGCACATGCTCCATAGAAAACAGGAAAAAAAATATGAAAAAATATGAAAATAAAAAGCAGGACGGGACTGTAAATCCATTTGAAAAGATGTACCCCTGAACACACTTATATGTACATGTGCATACACACACACACACACACACACACATATATGGCTTAACATCTTTATAAAAGCTGGTTTTAAAATTGCATATAACCATATACATTTTATACATGTAGATGTCTGATCGTTTCACCCAAACACACGTCTCGCAGCTACGTCATGTGATGTGCAGTCATGTGATGTGCAGTCATGTGATTTGGACTCGCTGGCACCAGAGGGTTAAACAGATGCATAGATGGGTAGCTGGATGGAGAAATAGATTAACCACTGAATGGATAGCTGGATATGTTGATAGATAATGAATGAGATAAACTGAAAGACTGATTATTGTGAGGTGGTTATTTTGCTATTTAGGTATAGTTTACCAACTTTTTCCAGTCTGATATCAGTCTGTCTAACACTTCCCCTTTTTTCACTGTGTCTTGTACATTTTTCCTCTCATCTATACTTCTTCTTCTTCTTTCGGCTGCTCCTGTTAGGGGTTGCCACAGCGGATCATGTATCATGAATCCACATTTGGATTTGGCAAACATTTTATGCCGGATGCCCTTCCTGACGCAACCCTCCCCATTTACCTGGGCTTGGGACCGGCAGTAAGCGTACACTGGCTTGTGGGCCCCTGTGGCTGGGTTTGGGCCCCTGTGGCTGGGTTTCTTCTCTTCTATGCTAACTTTTTAAAAATAATTTTTGATTTTGACAAGACTGAGCCATGGTTTGGCAGCTCTATGCTATTCTTTGTGCTGATACGGAGAGCTCAATGAAAGATGTTGTTGGTTATGGTGTTTGTATCATTTTCAGGGCCAAGTGTGTGGATGCTGTTGGGCATTATAGGTTAAATCTGCATGAACTTACAGTAAATATTGGGCCTCTGAAGAGGAAATAAAATTAACCATATTACCTCTTCTATGATTTAAATGGTGAATGCATAAAAAATATGTATGTATGTAGGTATGGTAGACTTCCCAGGAAATCAAATGAGTAAATAGCTTGACAGTGAAGTTATTATTTGATTATGATCTCTACTTGGATAAAAAGTATTCTTTTTGTGCAATGATCACTGTAGATTCCATTTTGGGTCACAGCAGTTCACACATCGTTACCCATATACCATTAAAGTGTGACAACAGCTACAACTTCAAGGTTCTTGAGCAACTATGAGATTGACAATACATAGGTGTCAGTGTGACATCCTTCCTTTTCTGTTGTGGTTTAGAAAGCTAAATTTAAATATATTTTACTGGTCATTGGAATATCAGCTTTTAGCTGAATTTTCAAGTCAGATTAACCTACATGCTCTCATCCAATCACAATGTATGAAAACACTAAATGACATGAGATGAATTGTGTGTAAACAATTTCTGAAATAGCAATTTGTTAGATAAAGTACGTAGTGCACTTCTGACATTTTTCTCTCTGATAAATGAGCACAATTTACTATAAAGTGGAGTGGTTTGGAGATGTGCATCTGTTTGCGAGTGAATGTAGAATGTGAAATAATACAAAGAGTTGTTTTTTTCACTTGAGTATTTTTGACTATGAGAGCTGACATTAAAATAATTATCACCTGAATTTGTTAGCAGAATAGCTTAAAAACAGAAAAGGCTTTCCCACTTAGTATGCAGTATATGTTTAATCTTTATGAAGATAATGAAGCAGACAGACCCTGTATAAAGGCATAATATGTGAATAATACATGGTTATCCTTGACTTTGTAGTATTTAGATTTTTTTTTTTTTTTTTTTGTTTTTTATAAT
>VUQH01017627.1:2922-18397 GCA_015106775.1 Etroplus canarensis | reverse complement strand
TTTTTATTTATTTATTTATTTATTTATTCCTTCCTTCCTTCCTTCCTTCCTTCCTAATCTATTAACTAGTCCAGTTTCTTTGTGTTTATTCAGATTGAGGGATGCTGCAAGGGTCTACAGTTTGTGTGTGTAGTGGGTATATGTATGTATGTGTATATGTTAAGTGTTTGTGAAAAATTTTGAAAAAGACAATAAACATATTGCCAAAAAAAAAAAAAGTTCTGCAGAAGTTAGGAGCACGCTGGCATGTGGTGTAGTAGGTTGCTGAAAATGTTCTGACGTATCCCAGCATATGGCTCATACTGTATGTCTCGCATACGCGGGCCACAAGTTGTAGGTAGGTTATGCAATCGTTGACGCACGTTCACACACGTTCCTTGCAAGTTACTCGTAAGTCAAAATACGAGGAGATAATGTCTAGCGTACCCAAAACTGATTTCTAACTTACGAATCGTGTGCTTTGAACCTATGTGTAACTTTTATCAAACTTATCTCCAACGCATATTGACATACATAGACATATTTGACATGTTCCGGATGACCACAGCACTTACTGAACGTGTTTCTAACTTACAGCTACTGTATAACAGCGTATTGGTTGAGAGTGGGTGTCGGCCACGGTCGTTCACACGTTACTTGTAAGTTATTCATAAGTCGAAAAACATAAAGATCATGTCTAGCGTCTTAGCAAAACTGATTTCGAACCTATAAGTAACGTGCTTTGAACTTATGTATAACTTTTATTAAACTTATCTCCAACACATATTGACGTATGTAGACATGTTCTGGACAACCACAGCACTTCGGGCCCTGTCACACCATGACAATTTAACAAGCTTATGCTTATCAAATTCCTCTAAAAATGCTGGCATATGCAGAAAAATGGGAAAAATCAAAACTAACTAAGACGACATTGTGGGCTTAAACTAACTTAAGTAAAATAAAAACATACAGGAAATGTCCTTAGTTCTTGTCTTTGTCAGTTGAGTTAAATTTGGTCAGTCAGCCCGTCTGATGAGGCTTTGACGCATCCGTTTATTGAGACTCAGGGCGCCTGCATGATTGTGACTCATGTGCCTTCACAAAGTGTTGTGTTTGTATTTTAATTTCTGATCTGAACATCTTAATCCTTCCCCTGACAAATACCATCCATATTATAATGATCATGAAAACTAAAACTAACTCTGTAACTAATAAAAACTAAACTAAAACTAAACATTTTCAAACAATAAAAACTAAACTAAAACGAGCAAACCCACTCTGGAAACTAAAAACTAATTAGGAAATACAAAACTGTAATAACTCTGTGATGGTTCCTCCATCTGTCCACCTCCACGGCCAGGAGACTTCTTGGCTGCGTTCTTCGAGTTTTTCTTTGGCGTGACGTTGCGATGGTGATGTTGATACTGCAAATAGGTTATGACACACAATGCATGCGTCATGAACGCCAGCAACACGCTAGGCATTCTTTGGTATAAGTTATCGAAACATTCTATACAAGTTATTAATAAAAACATCAATAGTTTTGCATAAGCCAGCAGTTTAGAGAACTTTAGATACGTTGGCATGTGCTGGCTAAATCGTCAAGGTGTGACAGGGCCATTACAGAGACTCTGGAAACCGTGGTGTAGGACACTGTTGCAACCTGACTGTCAGTGATGTAGTAGCTAATCCGGCTCATGATCCCTCACAGTTCACAGGTTATTGCAATGCATGAAGTATGGAAAGAAAGTGTCAAGTTTTCTTGTCATCAGTTGGCTGTACTGCACAAACTAGAGAAATCAAATCCACTGAGAAGTCAAGAAGACTCAAACGGTCACATCCAGGACAACGACCCTAGTTCTTGACTGGTCCTAACCAAGTTTAAGATATTACTGCAGCATAAATAGACCTAATGATAGACCTATGTATAGATGGCAGAGGGGCACACACAAACACTCATTTTATGAACTCTGCAATCCAAACAAATACTCCTAGGATTAGCGATTCTTGTGAAAAATGAAAAAGTGCCTGAAAATTGACAAATAAGACCTTGCTGTGGCTCACCTCTATACTTTTTTTGCAAATTCCAAGGCCAAGCCCATGGCCCAAGCCATGACACAACCTCCATCATGCTTCACAGACGTCCAAAAGGCCTCCTTCGTTTTTAAGGCCTGGTCTCATATATTTGACTGTTCTGATTTTCCTTTGTTTGGTAGGTAATCATTTTGAATTTTGGCATTTGGAAATTAGTTTTTTCTTCTGCTACTTGTTACATGCTTCAGTTATTTTGCCACCAAAAATGGTTTAGAACCTCTGAGACCTGGACTGTATCAGACCTCTGAACCTGTCCTTTGATATAAGGACACTGGGGTCATATCCTTTCAGTCCTATTAGTTTTGAGCTCGGGAGATGGTGGATGACACTTGATCCAGCCCTTTCAGTGGTCTTCCTCACACAAGAACCCTGCGCTAATAGCTCGGAGCAGAACACGAGCCTTGGCGTTTTGTGAAATATGTAACCCATTCATTTTGGTGATTTAGCCCTCGTCAGTCACTCAGGTCTTTACAAATTCTCATTAAGCCTGGATCCAAATTGTTGACTGTGTTGTACAGCTGCTCACCTACCATTTAATACATCCCAGACCTTGACATGCACCGTTGCTACGAGATAATTACTTGCCTCATCTGCTAGCGGTCGCTGTATTTTGGCTTCCCTGCACATGTAGAAACAGCTACAACAGAATGCAGCACGTGTTTACACAGTACGTTGCCACGCTGTGGTTCAGCACAGCACAACACATATTCACTGTGTTATTCACAGCCTTAATAACAGCAAGGCAGGCTATTAAAGGCACACTGAGCTGAGTGCAACTATTGTTCTCCCAGAATATGAGAACATTAAACTAAGTCTTTGGCGGGACAAGCTTTAATCAGACTTCAAACTACTGCACAGTTAAGTTTTTACGATGATGGTTCCTTTTACAACTCTCAGAGTAGAAGAGAGATGAGATCCTGCTGCCTCTGCTGCTGTCAGATGGAACTGATGAGAAACACAATCAGTTCCTTAGGCTCAGTATTCCATTATTATCAATAGTTATTTCTGTGTAAGATACAGCAGTGCCACTCATCCTCCAACGGAAAACCCAATGTAAGCCTAGCTGCCCGTTCATTGTTTGCGTGCTGTTTATTTGATACGGTGCAGAACATGCTTCATGTGTTATTGTTGCATGCAAAACATGTGTTTAGCTTATCTGTGAGTAAACACGGGATTGATCAAAGCAGGGCGCCACTACGACATCATTTGGTAAGTCAGACATAACAGTGTACATCCCCACCCTGATGTGGCCGACGTCAGACAGTGGAACATATGTACACATCTGTTTAAAAGACAATGACATGCGGCCTCCTATACCACCCAAATCCTTTTATATTGTGAGAACAGACAGACGGTGAGCCTAAATGACGAGAACCACCACTTAGATGCCAGTTTTGGATTTGCGGTGTTTATCTAGTGCCGTCACCGGAGAAACGGACCAGAGGGGTGAATTTAAATGTTGCCTTTCCTGAACATAATTATGGGTGCAGGCAAATGTAAACACATGTACATCCAACTCCATCATGTGACAAACAGATGGCTGATGTCCAGCGCTTGTCGGATGACGAGCTGCACGTCCCACTTGTCTATTTACCCAAATTGTACCTAAATCAGTAAAGGGACCCACATGGCTGTGCTTTGGTTCTATATAGTTAAACAATTTTTTAAAAATATGTATTAAATAAAAAAAATTTAAACGAGGTGCCTGCATGTGTATTCACCCCTTTCTGAAATTCTTGAAGAAAACCTGGTTGAGTCTTCCAGGGATTTGGGACTGGGACAGAGGTTGACCTTCCAGCAGGACAATGACCCTAAGGATACTGCTAAAGCAACACTGGAGTGGTTTAAGGAGAAAAGTGTAAAAGTGTTGGAATGGCCTGGTCAAATTCATATTTTTCAGAACTTTTGAAAATATTTTTCTCCATTTTACTTCACCAATTTGGACTATTTCACGCTAGAAGCCAGATATCTGTGCAAATGGACAATCAGTTCTGCTTAAAAAGTTGCTACCAATGAAAATTTGCTCATAATAGTTCGTATTTGTTGTTTCACAGCTTCTATTTTCACAAGAATCGCTACTCCTAAGAATATTGGTCTGGATTGTAAAGCTAATTAAAATCAGCGTTTGTGTGTGTGTGTGCCACTCTGCCATCCATACATAAATGTATGAGTTAATATAGACCCGGATGACTGTGTGTGATGACAAGATAACTTCTCACTTTCTTTCTGTACATCACAAATTACAATAATCTGCGGCTTGTGAGCTGCTGCGCCTTTAATGTTCTGGTTCATGTACTAAATGACAAAAAAAGTTATTTTGTCAGCTAAGTGTTGAGAATTGTGAGCATCACACTCATTGTATTGTGAACGAAAGGCATCAAAAAACCTAGACACACAAACTCAAACTATCTACATGCCAATTTTAATGTTCTCCTTTGTACTGTAGGTAAAAGGACACTATAAAAAACTGTAAAACCACCAATCTGACTAACAAAGATAATGGACTGGCATCATTTTTACTTTCTCACCATAGCAACTACATTTACAGCTATGGCAGTGAAAGAAAGTATGCTAAGAGAATGTTTAAGTACGAAAGCTAGAATGTTTCCAGGTTTTCTGGTGTTGGAAGATTAAAAATGCAAACAAAAAGGTCACATTAAATCCACATTAAATCAATTGTTACTTTGCAGACTAATTGAGGCCAAAAGCTTGTGGTATGGATGACCTCATTGTCTAACAAATCTTTATGAAGCTGTAAAAACATGGAAACTGTTGCCGTGTCAACCTATATACATGCTCACTTGTTGGGAGCAGTGAGCTTTTGATGTATAGAAAACCACAGCGACACGCTAGGATCACCACTCGGAGCCAAGTCCCAAAGTAATGTACAGTCCCCTCCAAAGGCATTGGGACAGCAGGGCCAATTCATTAGTCTTTGCTGGGCACTAAAGACGTTTGAGACTAAAAGATGAATACGAGAAGCGAGATCAGAGTTTCAGCTTTTATTCCTTGGATTTACATCTACATATGTTAGGCAACATTTTGGATCACACCACCCAGTTTTTCAATTGAATGTATACATATATCTCTTGCTTACAATAACTGCATCAAGCCATAGGCTCCAGCACATTTCTTGTTTCTTCACTGGTTCTGCCTTTCCAGGCTTTTATTACAGCATCTTACTTGCGGTCTGTTTTGCAGTGTTTCTCCCTTAATCTTCTCTTAGCGAGGAGAAATGCATGTTCAGTCGGGTTCATGTCTGTTGATTGACTTGGCCAGTCGAAAACCTTCCATTTTCCCACCGATGAAGTCCTTTGTTGAGGTGACAGTGTGTTTTTTTTTTTTACCAGTGTCTGGCTGCACAATAAAGTTCCTCACAATTAGTTTGGACACCATGATTAACAGGCAGCATGTTTCTGCAGACTTCTGCGTTAATTCTGCCACTACCATCGTGAGTTACATCATCAATAAAAATGACTGAGCCTGTTCCATAAGCGGCCATGCAAACCCATGCCATGACACAGCCTCCACCGTGCTTCACAGATGAGCTTGTACGCATGAGATCATGAGCAGGTCCCTTTTTTCCCCATGCTTTGGCCTTACCTTCACTTTGGTAGAGGTTCATCTTTATGTCATCAGTCCATAAAACTTCAGTCCATAATTGTAATGTATTTTTTCAGCTTCAGAATGCCATGCTTTTCTCCCACAGACAACTCTCTGGTCTTCATGTTGGTCTGTCCTTCTTAACTACAAATGCAGTCTGCACAGGTGAAAGTCAAAGCTTAAACTGATAGCAGATATAAAGGCCTATGCAAAGATCAAACAACAAATCCTACAACACACCTGGGTGACAAGAAAAACAGGTCGCTTGTCATGTTGTTTAACATATCTGGATATAACTACCAGGGAATAAAAGCTGAAACTCTGATCTTTCTTCTCATATTCATCTTCTGATCTCACACACAGATGCCTTTAGTGCACAGCAAAAGTTGGCCTTGCTGTCCTGATATTTCTGGAGGGGACTGTAGTTACAGAGTGCAATTATAGGCTCTCAAGGTATATAACAGCGCAGATTGGTGATTGGTTATTTGTCTCTAGAAAAGCTGTAGCCTGAAAGGCCAGGATTTTGGCAAAATATTGCAAAATTGGAACAGGATTCTGCTCAGCAGGACTGCAATCCAACAATAAACCACAGCATTATGGTTAGGAGTCTTCAGATCCAGAAAGCAGCCACGCTATCAGAAACAGGACACTCAGAACAATTACTCTGTGTGGAGCTAAACAAATTCAGCAGTCAATTTAGCAGTGGACGATGAGGTGAATGAGCGGTCTGAGACGTGGTGGATTTGATGAGAGCATTTTGGTATTTTTGCAGCTTAATACCATGTTTGAAATGAAACTGCAGACTTTAAAGCAGTCTTATTTTGGATTTGCTGGATTACCATAAAAACCAGTGCACATGTCTCCTCACCAAGGCTGTCCCCCTGTTTTACTGAGAAAATTAGGCACTGCTTTGCTTCAGTTGCTCCACCTATCCTGGGTGACACTCGCTTAGTTCAAACTAGCACTTGAATCACACACGTGTACATTGCTAATAAAAATCCAAACAAAGCCAAATGCAGTGGTTTGCAACTGTTGAGAATGAAAATTGGTCCCATTTACTACTTCCCCCCCATCGCTCTCAGCTGCAGTTACTTAGTCTCTTCCTTTAGTCGTGCATTACATTAAATGTGTTTTGTCCACATACCCAAAACCAATGGCCTGAAAACTGTAAGAAGGTCCCAGTAATTACAGCGTAGCGGAGGGTTGGCTGAGTTCACCTAACCAGCGGTCATTACAGTCCATAGCCCCCTGTTTGATGCACACCAAACCCTTCATGAACTGGCTATTTGTTGAATGATCCACCCTTAAGTTTATAATAGAAGGTAACTGAACGATCCATCACCTCAACTGAACAAAGTTTCAAAGACTTCAGCTCATGTGTTCAATTCGCTGGCTTGGAAACAGGCATGTGACAGGACACAAAACTCGGGGTTTTTTTTAGCAGAGGAAGCTAAAAAAAAAATACTACCATTTTGTGCATATATTTTTAGAAAATAAAAATATGCAGATGATCCATTGTACTTCCTGAGTGGCTGTGGCTCAGGAAGTAGAGGGGGTCATCTTCTAATCCAGGGGTTGGTGGTTCGATCCCTGGCTCCTCCAGTTAACATGCCGACGCGTCCTTGGGCAGACACTCAACCTCAAATTGCATCCATCGGAGTGTGAACATGGGCGTGATAGTTAAATGCGCTTAAAGGCATAGAAAAAGGCATGGTTTGTTCGTGTGTGTCAATGGGTGAAGAAGGCTTGTAGTAAAGAATGATCTGAGTGTTCAGAGTAGAAAAGCGCCATATGAGTACCCGTACATTTGCATAAATGGCCCCATTTCTTACTGCAACAGTTCATTCATTTAACGCTGAGTCATGATCGGTGTCCTCAACCCTAGCCTGGAACACTAACTCTTTGCTATGCAGATAAGTAAAGAGAACATTTTTGGGTAAAAAAAAAAAAATACACAAACATTTCTATGGGTGCCACTTAGATGTTTTCTGTCCCCTGACTACTGAGACTTGGAAAAACAATTTTAAAAAGATCAAAAAAGACATTCTGACAGCACAGGGCTAGGGTTAGGGTAATTGATGATGACTCAGATGATCCTGAGCTGTTTACGCTGAAGTGTGAAATCAATCAAGTAAACTTCTGTGCAACATACAAGTGCAACATTTTCATACACGATAAAAACAAAAAGTACTTGGTGACTGTGGAAAGGAAGAACCCTCTAGTGCTACATAGTGCATGAATGCCACAGACACTCCGCTGCCTTAATAACTGCAGAGTTCTAAACCTCCTCTGCCATTAACATCAGCACAAAAACAGGACTAGGAGCTTCATGCATGCAACCCTTATATTACCAAATACAATGCCAAGTGTCAGATGGAGTGGGGTAAAACACGCCGCCACTCGCCTCTGGAGCAGTAGAAACACGTTCTGTGGCATGACCAATCACACTTCTCTGCCTGGTAGTATGATGTACAGGTCTGGGTTTAGCAACTGTCTGACTGCAAGTTCAATGGAGGAGGAATAATGGGATTGTTTTTCTGGGGCTCGCCTGGGCCCCTTATTTCCAGTGATGGGAAATCTGAATTCTCCAGCTTACCAAGACATTTTGGACAATTCCTTGCTTCCAACTTTGTGGGAACAGTCTGGGGAAGGCCATTTTCTGTTCCAGTATAACTGTGCCCCAGTGCACAGAGCAAGCTCCAAAAGGGCATGGTTGGATGAGTTTGGTTTGGAAGAACTTGACTTGGCCAGACCGAGTCCTAACCTCAACCCCATCCAAAACCTTGGGATCTTCTGGATGAATGGGAAAAAATCCCAATGACACACTCTTAAATCTTGCAGAAAGCCTTCCAAGAAGAGTGGAAGTTGTTATAGCTGCAAGCGGGGGGGACCAACTCGATATTAATGCATATGGATTTAAAATGAGATGTCATAAAAGCTCCTGTCAGCCTAATGTGTAACTAGCCCAATATTTTCTCCATAGTGTGTACATTTCTAACAGTTTCACTTACAAGGCACATCAACTTGGAAGACTTGCCATACAGAACAAAACGCTGCATAACTAATTGACAGGTAATGTGACAGCACATTGTTTTTCATACTAGAAAGAGACATCACCACATTACTGCTGCTGAGAGTCCTTCCACTTCATCCGACCAATATGTTAACATTGACTAAGGCACATTGCTTGTGAGGTAGACTGCTAAAAGGATAAGAATTTCACACAGTGTATTCAAAAAGAACCAACTGTGTCTGTACCATCAACCTCTGTCCTTGATTGCAAAACATGCCACTTTTCTTCCAATTGTACTGTGTAGTCTGGTGGAGTAAGTTTACAAAATACTGGGTGGTGCAACAGAACTATCTTGGTAGCTTCTTTCAAAAGTCACTCAGATCAAAATGCCTTGCAACTGCTGTTGAAGTGCGTCCCACTTCCAAGTGAAAGTGTGGCTTAGTATGGCCAATCCAGACACTGTAAAATCTAGATTTTGACTTGCAGATGCAAGAGGGCCCTGATAGCCTCAGTATGCTTACAGCTGAGGGAGCCTGCAGGTACATGAGGAGGGTGGACTTTTCAATCAACCAACAACCAAGTGGACAAGTGTTTATGTTTGATTTAAAGACAGTCAAAGTGTTCGCATTAACATCTCATCACCTACAAAGAGATGCATAAAAAAAACAACTTCTTGGAGAGTGTCTGGGGAGGTACAGAGCAAGCCACCCACTACCACCACCGAAACTCTGTATTTCACCTGTAGTTAAACCATAGACTGTACATAAAAGCTTAACTGATTTTGGCCTACGCATTTCAAAGTGTCAGTGTTTGTGCTTTGGTGGCTGTCAAGTTTGTTTTTCCTGCTTTCTTTCTTTATTTTTTGAGCCCGAAGTGACAATACTTTAATGACAGGGTGGCGTTATAAGCTTCATTCATAAACTGTACATTGTGCAACTCAAAGACACTCACATCTGCTAATTAGCGCCAAGTAGCAGACCATAATTACTCAAGGACAAACTTGTTGACCAGGTTATACCGCAACAGTACGCCACATTTTTATGAGGTAGTCCCAGCAGCATAGACATATGAACAAGTGTGACTTAAATTAGTGACCACACCCACTCCCATATCCAGATGGATAAGTTATAAGAAAAACAAAATATCAGTAATGCAGGAGTTCATCTGGCTCACGATCCCCTACAATTCACAGGTTATTTTAATGTATGACGTGCAGAAAGAAAGTGATGAGTTTTCTTGTCATTGGTTGGCTGTATTTCACAAATTAATGAGAATCAAAATTCATAGAGATGTCAAGGAGGCTCACAAACAGTCATATCCAGGACAATGGCCCGAGTTCCTGACCAGCTCTAACCAAGCTTATTTATAATTATTGCATAAATAAACCTAATGATGACATTTATGTATAGATGGCAGCGGGGTGCATGCAAAACACTCATTTTCTGAACATTACAATCCAGACCAATACTCTTAGGAGTAGGGATTCTTGTGAAAAAGAAACAGTGCCAGTAAAATAATAAATATGACCTTGATATTGACCTTGAGCAAAATTTGAGTGAAGACCCATTAGGTGATCACTGTGTGAAAGTTTTACTAAAATCCAACTAATAATGTAAGAGAAGTAGAGATTCTTGCGAAAATGAAAAAATGCCAATAAAATGACAAATATGACCCTGACCTTCAGCACAGTTTGGGTGAAGACCCATGAGGTGATCACTGTGTGTAAGTTTCACTTAACCTCCTGAAACTCTGCATCATCATATGGCTTTTCTGCACCTTAGACTTCATTCTGCTCAACATGCATCTCATGAATCCTAAACAACAGCTCAGGTCTCAGGTGGTTAAATCTGTTGAATACTCTTGGAGGAGTAGTAATTTTTATGAAAGTAGAAAAGTACCTCTTAAATGAATAATATGATGTTGATTTTAACCTTGAGCACAGTTTGGGTAAGGACCCATTTGATGCAAGTTTCATGACACTCTGACTAATAGTATAATAGAAAGAGTAGTTAGTGATTCTTGTGAAATGTGGATAGATGGGCAGACTCCTGGCATTGGCAACAGATCATTCATTTGAAAAAAAAAACAAAACCCACCTTGCCTCATAGTTGCTATGAAAGGGGGAAACAATCCGTAAATTGCTAAACTGTTTTTTTGTACCAGGTTTTATTGCTGCAAAGTTGGATATTTTAACATGAGGATCAATGGGGATTTTGAAGCCTCAGTTGGCCATTAGATGAACTGGATTTTTGGGACTCCTGCGCCCCCAGAGGTTGCCACTTGGGGTCAGACAACCCAGTTTTATGTGAATCTTTTGCCTGTGTACAATGGCTTAAAAAAGTGTACTTTGTTTAGTCTCAATCTGGCCATTCTAGCCTTTTTAAGATCTGCCCCGTTTCCACTTTTATCCCCGACAGTGCTCAAACTTGATCTATACTCAGTGCCCTGTAAATCACACTATTCAGTGTTGCTGCCGACAGACTCAAGGCCATTAAAGCTGTAACGCGGTGGTTTTTGGGAACATGGAGCCCCCATTTCGGTAACAGCGGCAATCTTCAGACTGTGTTTACACATCTCAGCAGAGCTGAAAGACTGCTGTGGCGGCGCTGTGCTTCATTCCTCCACAGCTTCACTGTGTTCTTTCTCAAGCACCCCTGTAAACAACAAATACTTTGATGTTTTTCTCATTGTGCGACCAGTTTAGATGAGTGCAGCCAAAAGCCACAGAGGGAACATGGAACTATTCGAGACATTTCACAACAAAGCTGGTGAAACAGATAGAAATCTGACACTTCACTATGCCGGACCATAAATAAAAAGAAAAACCCTATTCAGCTAATTTCACACTCTGTATATTTCCTCAGAGTACATGTTAAAGCTTATTTAGGCTACTTTAATGGCTATAATAGCTTCCACTACTTCCAAATTCATGCCCATTTGTACTATCTATTCATCAGCTGTGGTGAAAATCAAACTAAAGAGATTTACCGCTTGTGAGATAAATGCTATTCGTGACTCGCTCCTTATTCATTTCTACTCAGGGATGCTGGGTTTCTTTGGATTGGAGGGGGGGGGAAAGAGCCAACTTCCTTACGCATTCTTCCCACTGGGCTAAGAATGGTTCTCAGGGATCCTTCCCAGCCCAACACCTAAAATAAAACTTAAACCGACAAAAACAACAACAGACCTGAGCAGAGAGGAGAGCGGCCCGGCGAGGGAAATCCACACAGATTCCAGTATATTTAGGACACAGGCCACCGGCGCTGATAAGCACTGGGTTTAAAATACCAAAAAGACCTCTTAAAGCGCCTACTTTATGCCAAGACCCAAGTTCATTGGTTGTAAAAAAACATACAGCAGGTGAAGGGTGCATATTTTTATGGTTATAAAAACATTCTATTCCACTTGACTAGCACTAAAAATAACCTGTGGTTTCTGATTGATGCTGTTGCTATTTTCACACAGGGGGAGTTTCTGGATTTATTTGTTAATAGAACCAACGCAATTAAGGATTAAATCACTCGTCCCATCACAGCTAATAGCTATGACCTCATCGACAGATAGATGCAGGTGGTGTGACGTGGAAATAAGTTCCCGTTGAGGCCTTTAGCAGCCGGGAAACCGCTTCCAAACTTCAAACATGCATAAGTAGACTCCACACAGACATGAGACAAAGACAGTTTTCACAAGACTCTATGCTCTTACTGCTTCTAAGGAAACTAGGAGGGTGTTTTGGCAGTTTGCTGGTCTGGAGGATTCAGATGCGTGTTAACACAATGCTACAATCTACCCAGGAGTGGACATCCCTGCAAATGTTCAGAGAAAATTCTAAAAACCCAAGATCTACATCTCGATACAGCCCTCAGTGAGCATGTTATTTGTTAAAGTTCGCCAGAATCATAATATCTCATTAATCCCAGGGGGGGAAATTGCATTTGTTACAGATGCTCAGTTAGATATTAATAAATATGAATATGATAACAGAAAAAACAAAGATAAAAATATACAAATTTGTATGTAAATATCCCAAAGTTAACCAGCAACATATACAAGATATGGCCATAAGAGAAACTGTCCAGGTGTTAAAGGAAGGAGTTGTATAGTTTGATGTTCACAGGTGGGAATGATTTCCTGTGGCGTTCTGTGGAGCAGCTTGGGTGAATGAGTCTGCTGCTGAATGTGCTCTTGTGTCTGTCCATCAAGTCATGGAAGCGGTGTCAAGTATTGTCCAATATTGTCCTTAACTTGGACAGCATCCTCCTCTCTGACGCCACTGTCGGAGTCAAACTCCACACCCACAACATGGCATCATGACAGTACAATTAGAAAAAAGACTGAACTAGTACGGCTTGTTTCAAGATTCTTAATTAATTTTCAGCCTGAAAGTAGAATGAAATTCTGTGTGTAGTTCTTTTAAAAAAAGCACAGATAAAAACAGTGCAACAGAAAGGCTGCCAAGATAAAACCTCTTCTCTCTAGAAAGAACATGGCTTAGACTGATGAAGTTGCATCTGAACAAACAGTAAGACTTGCGGCACAATGTGCTTTGGACACACGAGACAAAAACCAAAACCAGCATGCCAACACAAACACCTCATACCAACTGTAAAGCACGGTGGTGGAAGGGTGATGATTTGAGCTTGTTTCATAGCCACAGGATCTGGGCACCATGTAGTCACTGAGTCACCCATGAACTCTTCTTTGAGAGTCCATCTGTCACACAGCTACAGTTTGGCCAATACTGGGTCTTGCAACAGGACAATGACCTCCAAAGCATGGCAGCAAATCTACAACAAAATGGCTGAAAAAGCTAAAACTCAAGGTGTTACAATGGCCCAGTCAAAGTCCAGAACTGTAGTGGCAGGACCTTCAGATAAATGAATACACATCTCAATGAACTGAAGCAATGTTGTAAAGAAGAGTGGGCCAAAAATTCTCTACAACGACGTGACAGACCGATAAACGCTGCTAAAGATGGTTCTACAAGCTACTGAATCATTGGATGTACTAATTTTAGACTGTATAGTCTAAAAGCACGGATCCATCCTGCCTTGTACCTACAGTTCAGGCAGTGTGGGGGCTATTTTCTTGGCTCATTTTGGCCTCCTTAGTGTTAGTGGAGCATAGCCTAAATTGGATAAAAACTCTAAAGAATGTTTCCAGCACCCTGTTACATCTATACTCTGAAGAACTAAGGTGGTTCAGAAGGTAAAATGTGGTCCAGTCAGCATTAGCTGGTGTAACAAATGGAAGTGGCCCAGGAGTGTACACTACACATTGCATTATTAAAGGGGATATAGAGAAGATCATTTAATCACCACAAAGCTGGTGAAAAACAGCAAGTAAAGTGCTTTTTGAGTGATTCTCCTGAAGGAACAAGACCACAGAACTGTGTAATCTTGCTTGTTGAAAATCAAGCCTTGGCTACTTTGATGGGGTCAGCACTTGGTCAACAATCTGGGTCCGGGGGTGTCTCCAGAGTCATTTTCACAGCAGTGGATTGTGGTTTCTGGGCTGAGCACAGTTTGTTAGTAACTGCAACGCCTCAAAAGTGAACAAGTGAAAAGACATGTTGGAGCATTTTTTTTTCTAACCATCCATCATCTAGATGAGGCGTAACATTATGACCACCTGCCTAATATTATGGTGGTCCTCCTTTTGCTGGCAAAACAGCGTTGACCAGTCGGGGGCGTGCAGACCTGGGACACCCCACAGGAGCTGCAATTTTGGAGATGCTCTGACCTTGTCGTCTAGCTATCACAATTTGGCCCTTGGTATGCTTACGTTTGCCCATTTTTCCTGCCTTAACGCACCGACTTTGAGGACAAACGGTTCACTTGTTGCCTAATATATCTCAGGTATTTACAGGTGCTATGATGAAGAGATATCCAGTGTTATTCACTTCACCTGTCAGTGGTCATAATGTTATGCCTGATCGGTGTATATGGTCAAGTAAAAACATAATTCCCTTTCTGTTAAAAGGGAGTTCTTCCTTCCCACAGTCACCAAGTGCTTGCTCATAGGGGATCATCTAATTGTTGGGGTTTTCTCTCTAATACTGCAGGGCAGGGGTCTCAAACAGAAGAATTATAGACAAAAGTGATGCTTACTTTGCATATGTGTGTGTGTACATATGCATGTATGTTGATCATTGATCTCCTTGATATAATAAATTCTCAGCACAGCTTTGCTCTGAGCGCTTTTTAATATTCAACCCTCTTTGAGGTTTTCCTACGTTTTTTGCGTTACAACCTGTAATTTAAATCGATTAGTTTTTTGTATTTTATGTAATGGACCTACACAAAATAGTCAAAATTGATGCAATTAAACAAAAAAAATTAAAAAAAAACTTTTTCTTTGTTCAGCTGCTCCTGTTAGGGGTCACCACAGCGAATAATCTGCTTCCATTTCACCCTATCCCTTGCATCCTCTACCCAGCCTGCATTTAAATTACAGGCTGTGACCCAAAAGTATAGAAAAAATGCCAAGGGGGTGGATACCTTTGTAACCACTGTAAATTTAGAAAAAAAAAAAAAAAGTCTCAAGAATGACACCTGAGTTTCAGTCAACAAGAAGAGTCAAATAACTGCCTGTTCACTGATGACTCACTGAAGCTCCACTTTTCAACAGGAGACTGAATGCCATTATTTTTCTCTTCCATAGTGACTCAAAGAGACAAATATTAAATGTGTGTCTCTGATGTTTGCAGGAGCAGCCAGCTGTCATTACTCTGTCCATTTTTGTCCTTGTGCATTGTAATTGTGTGTTTGGTAAATACTAGCA
>VUQH01017626.1:3002-29029 GCA_015106775.1 Etroplus canarensis | reverse complement strand
GTCACTGTCACAAGCAGATGATGTTGTCCTGTAGTTAGTGATCGCTTGGAGGCCCTGCCACATGCGCCGGGAGTCTCCACTGTTCTGGAAGTGGCCGTGGATTCTCTGGGCATGTGTGTACTTCGCCTCTCTGATGGCTCGGGACAGTTTGGCCCTAGCTGTTTTTAAGGCCACCCTGTCTCCTGCTTTGAAGGCCGAGTCTCTCGACTTCAGAAGAGCATGCACTTTTGCAGTCATCCTTCTGGTTGGAGTGTGTGGTGACAGTCTTGGAGACAGTCACGTCATCAATGCACTTCTCGATGAAACCAGTCACTGATGCTGTGTACTCCTCCATGTTAATGCCGATGTTTGTTCAATGTAGAATTGAGGCAGAGTAAAATCATTTCTTACAAAGTAAGAAATATGGATCAGATTGTTGCAATGAAGGAATTAATTCTATAAATCTTTGTTTTTTAAATGATGGCTAATCTGATAAAAGCATGGTTGTGAAAGGGCGGCCACATAACATTGTCTCCACGTACACAGACTAGTATTAATGCAGCCTGGTTTTTTTTTAAACACACACTTTTAAGCAGTTCACAGCTGTGGACATTGTGTTTCTCACTTGTTGCATGGTGAAATGCATTCGACCGTTAAAACTGTCACATTTCTGTCACTGCTGTCAGTAATGGATGCCATTATTGTGTAGTAAATTAGCTTAGTAGGATAAGAATTGTATTTAAAAGCATGAGGTGTGGAGTTGGAGTCATCTTTGATATATAGTTTTTTCCGTCATTCTGTCGAGAATTTTTTGTTTAGTGTATTCCAATCAATAAACAGATAGCAGAAAACATTGAGAACACAATGTTTTTCTTGTGTGAAAGCCTAACAATGATGTCCGGGCAATGCTTGAGGAGTAGCTCAAACCAACGACTAGGGAACGTCAGTGACTTTCATTTAGGAACTACTTTTCTGCCATGTCTAGATGCTGACAAAAGACCACAAGGCAATGATTATTTAACACTGAAAAGTGTTCTGGGAGCCCACGCAATGGTAAAACATTCTAAAACCCATAATGGTGGTGTTAAAGGAAAGGTCAGGGGATCACAAAAGTCATTAGCGTTCACCCTCTGGCTCCCATGACAGTTAAACCATCAAAATAAGCAATTAAACTGTTAAGATACTTCTGTCTGGTAGAAATTGTACAACCTACCAACACACACTGCATCCATGGAGGTAAGAAATTAGATTTGAGCAGCTCTCATTTATAGTCAATGTACCTAATCTTATCTGCCCCAAGATTCACAACAGAAAGCCTGGATGAGTTATGCTAATCCTTTGTTTATGAAATGGAAAAACCTTTTTTTGCCAGGTGGAACAGATACAATTTAAACTGGATGAGTCTTGTCTCTGTTCCACTGAGTGCCACTCTTCCATGCAAGTTAGTGATATATTTCACACCAATCACTTTCAGTTATACTGACTCATTTGTTTAGTGGGTGGATAAAATAAGGGTACTTTTATAATTCCTCACATGTCAACTGGGGACTTGATCCCCATCCATCAGATTCAGCGAGACTGACAGGCATCTGCCATTAGAGCTGCAACTCAATCAGCTCATCACTGGAGCTAAGCGATGACGCCACATGAGATAAACAGGAAAAAGCTGAGGCTACCATTATACCTGTTAGGACAGAAAAAAGGGTAAGTCTGTGGTAATGAGCAATTTCCTCACAGCCTTAACAGCCCTTTGCTCTGTGGCCTATTGTTCACAGGCTTTGCCCGGATGTACAACTGGGTTGAACTGGCTCTGGGGAAGAGTAGAAAGACGTGAGGGGAATGCCGGGATTCAAGGGCATCACTGCTTCAGCTTTTCTTAGGAAGTGACCAGCATTGCTCCTTTATTTGATGTCTGCTCGTTTTCCTCAGGCATACTGGTAGTTTTTCCTATACAGAAGCTGAGGTACAGCATCACACACACGCACAGAAACACACAAATGCTTGTCCGCACACATAACAGCACACAGGTACTGCATAAACAAGCACAACGAGGCATGGCCTGCGGGCAGATTGTGCGAATGAATGATCTGAATGAGTACTTTTGATGTGCAGCTTGCTCACACTCAATGAATACAAAACCTCTTTTGTATGGCATGCAATTGAGTTCAGAGCTCTCCTCTATGATTCAGTGTATTCTGTTTTGCTGGCTGCTATGCATCATCATAACAAGAGAAATTGATAGAGATAGAAAGATACAGAGAGAAAGCATGAAAGCCATTCCTCCAGAGGGCTTTTTTTCTATTTTCTTTTCTCCACTGATCATGAAAGACCTTTAGCCTCACTGTGCCAACTTCGCTGCCAGTTAGTGTGCAAACATGGCAGCACACCAACTCCTCTGGAGCCAGGCAAGGCCACCCACAATCAGCAAGCATTTGACATAGTAGGGCACACAGTAGATGTTTGTCTGAGTGGAACTGTAATAACATCTCATTTATTCACGGGTCGGATGACTGTTCTTCCTTTGTGGCGCAACGACACCACAGATTCCTCAGGGGGTAATACAGAACCACAGCTCTGAGAAACCCAGCCTTGTATTTTGGCTCTTCCTCTCTGCAGTCCATCAATATTTGTGGGCATTAAAACCAAATCAATGTCTCCTGGATGGGAACTAATCCCTGTGGCCTTGTGCTTTGTCTGGGCACCACCACCTTTCATTATTCAACATCAATCTTCCATGAAGAGAATGAAAGGGCCGCAATCAGATTAGTGACAGGTACACTCCCTGAGATAACAGCATTAGCGCCTTAAAGACACAGCCAACTGCTGGCCCTGGACATGCTCTCCACTCTTATCCATCCTCCATCTCTCCAGTTGCAGTGACCGTACTCATGTGACAAGTTTCTAATGAAATGCTGCCTTATTACACATCTTCCAAAAAATCCCCAGCCACCCAGATACTAAAAGGGTTTTTAATAGCTCAAACTTGGCCAAAATGCTTTCTTGAACCCCCAACTCTCATAATCCTTCTGTCCTTTCAGTGCTGGAGAATCCTGAACAGGACTGACCTGTAGATTGGAGCCATCCTTCTCCCAGTCCTTCCTATTAGACGTGCACCTCAAAGCCTTTCCTCATCAAAGCAGTGGTGGATTTCATCTGGCACTGGGCTGACACCCCAAAGATTAGACCCTCTATCTCTCTCGCTTACCTGCATTCACCCTCTTTTTCTCTGTCTACCTCTCTCTGGTTTCTCTTCAGAACTCCAATTATTCTTTTCTGGGTAAGTGTCAATAAACCCACTCAACACACACATACACACACACACACACCTACACACACACACACACACACACACACACGATCTGATAGTAGCCCAGGATCCTTCAGCACAACAGAGAAAATTACACTGCATAATGTGTTCTATTTCAATTTAATGATACATTAACTTAAACAAGAATTTTATTAGGGACTATTAAAATGCTGCATGCCTTCACTGATATTTGGAAACTAACAGGGAGGATGTTGAGTTTATGAAATAAAAGCTCATATAATTTGAATGGCTTTTCTGTGCCCTCCAAATCCATTAAAAAAAGATATTTCCCTTAAGAGCTATTCTGCCAGCTTCAAGTCTAATAAAATAGTACCACTTTATCAATAAGAAGGTAAGGGAGGTGCAGAGCTGAAATGGATTAGTGTGGACAGGCCATCAGGGCTATAGATAAGTCTCCAAGAAGTGTTTAAAAGCCCTGAGAAATGCTTTCTGTCGTTATCTGGGAGGAGGGGTGAGCAGGAGCCTATTGAACGTGATGGGCTCTGGCAGAAAATCAGTGGTCACTGAGCCACTAAAGCAAGCCCCCCGATAATGGAATACAATACAAAACAAAAGCTGTTCTATAAAATCTGAATTGGACCAATTTCGTTCCCTCGTCTCGCATTTTGCTGTGCCTGTCTACAGGTGTGCCTTGAGCTCTGTAGTCTTCCACAAGCAAGGGAAAACACCACTCGGTAACAATGTTGAAATTCACTGCCGCTGATGTTTAGGCAGTAGATGAGCACAAGCAAATTGGCTAAAGCGTCCAGGAGACCCATTCTCATAGCGCCAGCACAATATAAATTGAATAACATTATGTCCATGCTATGAACCATCATTCTGACACATGACATTGATAACAAAGTAGGCCCTTGGAAGCCACAACAACTCCTCCTCAGTATTGTGTCACTGCACAATGATCTGCCATCAGGAGCTTCACTTGTCTTTGATTGTTGCGGTACACTTGAATAGAACTGGTGATACTGGGCTCTGGTGCATACCCTCAGTGTACCTGCTGTCTGAAGTTTAAGATAAATATTTATTGTTATTGCTTGTCATGTTGAACCTTTCAGCTGCTCCCTTGTATTCTCCACCAAGGGGTCGCCACAGTGGATTAATCCGCATTGGTAATTTTGCAGAGGTTTTATGCCAGATGCCCTTCCTGACACAACCCTCCATGGTGAGGGGGGGCTTGTGTCCCCACCTGGAATCGAACCAGGGACCTTTCGCCTGTAAGGCGAATGCGCAAACCACTACGCTTCATACTTTGTACAATAGTACAATGAAATTGGGAAGCTATTTCATGTCAGTGCAGAAAAGATGGGAATCAGGAATAAATAAATAAATATATATACAAAAAAATAAAAAGTTAAAAAGCATTGTGCAGTGTTTATTGTTTATTGCACATGACTGACTGGGTCAAATAAACAAGCCATCTTAGCTTCTGATTGTTTAATCCAACTTTTTCTGATTTGCTGTGCCTTTTAAGAAACAGTTTAAAACAGCAGGTTTGTGGTGGTTCTGTGCTCACAGCTACTGCTCTGTGTCTAAAATTACCATATTAAGGAAATTTACTTTTCTTGACATCAACGGTCCTGACATCAACGGTCTTGAATTTTAAAAAAAGAAGTCAGGCAATGTTAAATATAAGAACTGTAACAATATACAATCAAGTGAAAATGAAAGTTCGCACAGGAGTCTATGCAGTCTAAGATGCAGTCTAATTAAACTAAGTACACCCTTACTGCTTCCATAGGAAATCTGAATCAGAATCAGAATCCTTATTAATCCCAGAGGGAAAATTGCTTAAGGGGGTTAAGAGGTTAAGTGGCAGCCAGATGCTCTTAATCAAATGTACTTGATTAATTGATCAGCCAGTGTGAGCCTCTCAGTAAAAGCAGAAATTTTGGCAGTTTTCAGATCGGGAGTATTTAGGTGTGTGTTAACACAATGCCACACTCTTCCCAGGAGTGGACGTCCTAGCAAATTCTCCCCAAGGTCAGATCGTGCAGTGCTCAGAGAAATGACAAAGAAGCCAGGAGCTACATCTCAGACTCTAGGGGCCTCACATAACATGTTAAATGTCAAAAATCATAACAGTACTTTTAGAAAAAGACTGAGCAAGTATTGCCTGTTTTGAAGTGTTGACAAGAGAAATCCTCATCCCTCTAGAAAGAACATGGCAGCATGGCTCAGGTTTGCAAAGTTGCATTCAAACAAACCCAAAGTCCTTTTAAGATTAGACCAAGGTGGTGATATTTGCCTAAAATGTTTAGAGCCACCTTTGGCAAAAACCAAACACAGCAAGTAAAAACACCTCATACCAACTGTCAAATACAGTGGTGGAGGGGTGATAATTTGGGCTTGTTTTGCAGCCACTGGACCTGGGTACCTTGCAGTCATTGAGTCAACTATGAACTCGTCTGTACACCAAAGTATTCTAGAGTCAAATTTGAGGCCATCTGTCTGATAGCTGAAGCTTGGTTGAAATCGGGTCATGCAATAGGACAGTGATCCTAAGCAATGCAGCACATCTGTAACAACACAACAGAATGGCTGAAACAGAACAGAATCAAGGCATTGCAATGACCCAGTAAGTTATTGCTGCTAAAAGTGGTTCTACAAGTTATTAAATCATAGGCTATTCTTGCACAGAGTCCTGTGAAAACTTTTTCACATGACTGTACTGTATATGATAGAAAACAAGGGAAAGCATTACAGACCCACTCTAAAGTTGACCTATGTAAAATAAAACAAAACCTTGAAAAATTAGGCGTTCCACAACTACTGTAATGAACCCATTAAAGTGTCTGCCCTCTGAGATTGCAGCTGATATGTGATATTTTGCATTAAGCTGAGCCAATATGTGGAAACACTCTGGTGTCTCCACAGCAACGGCAGAGGAATGTCAAAGAGATTTCAGGTAGAGCAACAGTACCCAAGGCGTTATGCCAGCTGCCTCCCCAAACTGCACTTTGTGCTTTCACTTGTTGACATACTGCACGTTAGTGTATAGGTCATTAAAAAAAAAAAAAACGCAGTTTGCCTGAAGCTCTTCGACTATAATAGTTGTAATGTCTGCATAAATGTCTGCAAAAGAGAAGACAACAAATTGAACATTTTTAACTGCATATTATTCAAAAGTTTAATAAAGCAATACTCTGAATTTACTAGAGGACTGTGAAGTCAGAAAGTAAACACAGGAGTGAGACTACACTGATTACTTGAGCCCAGGTTCAACAACACAATTGATGGGGGCAGCTCATGTGAAAAAGGGGGGCACTTTAATCAGGGCACGACTGTAGCTATGCGGGGGAAAATTTAACAACAGCAGCAACAAACACTAGTCTATCATTAGTTTTAGCACAAAAGAAAAATAATTTAAACATCTGGCTGTACAAATATTAGCCAATATACTTTGTTTATTCCCAGTAAACAAGAGAAATATACTGATGAGGGCTTGCTGTAAACTTCATTTTTATGGGCTTCCATTGCTTACCCTCCTTATGAGAAGGGCTTGCGTTCCAGGTGGGCACACGAGCCCCTCTCACCATGGAGGGTTCCATCAGGAAGGGCATCCGGTGTAAAACCTTAGTCAAATTAGCAATGTGGATTAATCCATTGTGGCGACTCCTTGGAGAGAATACAAGGGAGCAGCCGAAGGTAACCTAACCATTCTTTACCCTTCTCTGGTTTCTAATTGTGTGTAATTTCACCCTTAAAAGCCAAAAAGCGATATATAGTCTAGCGTGTCTACACAACAATATTAGAATTAAACCCCAGCCCCTACAGTTGTTTTATTCTATTGCTGAACTCTTTGTCTCGAAGATTAAACCTACACACTGCAGACTCTTAACTGTGGGTACACAGGGATTTTTTTCAGCATATGGATTTAATTTGTGCTTCATAACTATTCTCTCAACTTTAAAATTAAAAACTTGATAACAGGACAGATTTTTTTGTGAGACATCTACCATTGCTGATGTTGCTTTCAACACGTGAAACATTATTAGGCTAAAATTTGTCACCAATATAGCTTTTATTTTGTTTTCATTTACTTTTTAAAATCACCTTTCCTGAACTTTTTTCAGTCAGTAGACATGCAAGAAAACATATGTTATATTACACTGTTTATGCTATAAAAGCTTAATCCATCTGGCTTTGATAAAAACAAACAATTGTATGCTATGTGTAACTGAAAGATAAAAAGACATCTTGACTGGAGGATCTTCATTATAACTGTTGGCATTTCTCTCAGTGTTGTATTTGCAGGCATATTACATCAGTGAAAGAGAGTTGGTTCCTGGCAGAGCTCCATAATCCAAACTAATGAGCTGTGACTTTGGCACAATTGATGCACAGTGAAAAGGCCTTGCTAGATGATTCCTGATATGGACCAAACATGTCAGCCTGACTGCTCATCTGTGGCTGTCTCTGACTGCTGCCACTGGAGTGTCAGCAAGATGTCTGACTTCAAAGATTTCTTATTATGTTGAAGACATTTATTGCACGAGATGGAAGGATTGAGAAAACAAAGAGTCACAGACATTGCCCTTTTAAAAAAGGCAATTTGTATATAATTACTTGCAAGAAACAGATTTTGTATAAGATCAAAATTAAAATAGAATAGATTACATTAAGGATATCAAAGTGTACCACAGTAGCAAATCAAATAACCTGGAAGGCAGGAACCCCGAGAGCAGGATGGTGGGGATAAATGCCCACAAATCCCCCTTTGTTTAATTCTTGGGTGAGTGGAGCATTTCATGCACCTCAAGTCACTAGTTTCATTCTCCCATTTCCTAGCTCTTCATTTATTACTAAATTACTGGTTTGCATTAGATAAATAGAGAAATAGATAAGCTGTGTTGTGGCCACAGAGGCCACTGTCGCTACTTCTCTATGTACTGTTCAGCCTAGATCATACAATCAAAAACAAGAACTCACCTGCAAGAGGATTTTTGGATGCATCTACAACAAAACTGATCAGCCGTCGCCCACAGCATCAACAGTCGCTAAGAGAATTCAACATGAAAACAATTCCGCGATAAGTAAAAAAAAAAACCCTACCATTCCCAGTGTGCGGTACAAAACAATGTTCTAACAATGGATCAACCACCAGAGAAAATAAAAGAGAAGATTGGTAAGTGGGGAGATGGGAAAATGCTGTTACTTTGCATGTCATTTAATATAAAACAAAGGAATCTGACAAAGGATGGCACTGGGGCACATGTGATTTAAAGCCCTTGTCTAAGAGAAAGCACTGTAAAGGCATGTTTCTGTGGCCCTTACTGCATTTTAATAATGAGACTTAAGGGGACACTAAGGTGAAATGAGCAGTTGAGGGATGCTGAAGAGGCCTGGGTGACTCTTATCTAAGCAAAGATTGAGAAATATGTTCTATATACAGTGCCGGGTCAAAACCTTAAACAGCTGTAGATAGCAAGGCTGCATGTTTGCGACCTCCTTTAGACCCATGGGCATCATACAGCACAAATCAGCCTTTGAATCCAGCTGTAAAATGCAGCCAGGATGCGCTGAAGTTCCGAGGGCATGCTTATAGAGTATAGAAAATCCCTCAACATGGATTTTCCTCTCAGCATTCGCAAATCAGGCAAGCAAGTTGAGGTTTTTGCCATCTCCTTAAACTACTGGGTTTGAAAGAATCTTCTAAACTTTTAAATATATTTAAAAGTTTTTGATGCATGAAAACTTAAATTGTTAAGATGGATGTATATGAGTGTAGATAAATAAGATCTGATTACACATGGAGGAATACTGGTAGAAGGGAAGAAGCATTTTGGAAGAGCAAACATGCATTAATTTAATAAAAGTTGGAATATTTGAAGATTAAATAGCCAGGCATTGTCAGTTTAAAAAATAAATGAATAAAAATAAAAATAGTGATTTAATTTTAAATCAGACTCACTTATTTTGTTAGATTAGCTTAGCAAATAGATAAAAAACCTACCTATTAGTTATTACTAGAGGCCTCTCTACTATGAAACTGATGTTATGAGCCATTAAGTGTGTGGAAATACTGTCTTGTCTTCTGCTTTCTCTTTCACTGTGTTATTTTCATGTCCCCCTAAATTCATACCACGGCATTGCATGGGTGCTGGGCTTCCAGGACAACAATGCTAATCTTAATGAGCTTCTTGTCAGTGTGCAGACAGAGAGGCTGGGAGTACAGAATTGTTGCTTCAGGCTCTGATCATATCATTGCATGCTCTGCAATCTGGGAAATGTTTACAGATGGCTCAGAGAGTGCATGATTTCAGAGCTTAAAAAGCTGGCAAAGTGAGTCAAACTCAAATGAAAATCCATACTTTATGCAAACAAAATTGGAATGAATGTTTTCAAAGGGCTACAGAAATGTCAAAGGCCACAAATCGTGTAAGATAATGTAAACCTTCAGTACAAATTGACATCTGAAAGTTTCAGGTTTCTAGCATCATGCCCAAAGGCCATTACCAACCATTTCAGATATAGATGTCTTATCTGAAGCAACTGGAAGATATTTTATGCACTTAAAATAACTATTGAAATAATGTTTTATCATCTAAGTAGGCCTGTGCCCATTTACACTTTTCTAATGATTTGCAGTATGCTGTAAACTTCAAATAACCTTAAGACTAAATGATTTTAATTAGCTGGGAGAGTGTGGCTGTTGTTTTCATCTTGTGAGTCTCACTTTGTGTGAGCCATCACAGCAAATGTTGTTTCTTAAGACACGTGCTGTTACAGGTATGACAAATGGTGCAGTCCTGGAACCTTACAGGCATGTTGAGGGTTAAATAAAAACATTTTTTTCTTACTAATGGCTATTCATTAATACTTGAGTGTAGTAGAGATGCTATTCCTCCACGTTGAAAGGAGCTAGCTGTGGTGGTTAGGACATGTCGTATTGGGAGGAGGGACTGGCCCAGACCCACGACACGCTGGTGGTATTACGGCTCTCGATTGTCTTGGGAATGCCTCTGTGTCCCCCAGGAAGAGCTGGAGGAGGTGGCTGGAAAAAGGGAGGTCTGGGTGTCTCTGCTTGGATGGATGAATAGAATGACCACTCAGTGCTCAAGAAAGGCTTTCTTTTGACATAAGCAAGCCTTAATTTTTCACACTGGGTCAACTCTGACAGCAGCTCCCTTTAAATCTATACTCACCATTAACGGTCAGGTTTTATTTTTACAATACTCGAAAATATTGATAACTAATAATTCTTCAGAATGAGTCAGAGTCAGCGAGGCCAAAATACTACTATTGTGGCCTCTGTGCTGTTCATTCAGTGCACGCTCTGAGAGAGAAGGAGTGAGTCAGAGAAGCCAAGGGGTTGTTGAGGAACAAAGTCACAGCAGTGGCGCACATCACAGAAAAGCTTCTTCTTAAGTGAAATATCACTTAAAGATTATTGAGCCGGAGACTACAGGATGTAAAGCGCTTGTTACATGCAGGCAAAATTAATGTGACAGCAAAGACCTGAAGCACCATCCCCGTTAACGCTTAACAACATCTGCGGGTAAGCATATGTCCTCTAACTCTCCCAGTTGATCTCAATAATGTATACAGAGCTGCAGAGGCATTTACATAAAACCCATGTAGGATCAGGTAAAATAGCTGGTAGGCAGTCAGAGCCTCTTCTTTGCCTCCCTGCTTATGAATATTAATCACCACATGATTACCGGAACTGTGCTTTCCCTAATAAGGATGGCTATTTTCCGTTGGAGGACTGAGGGATCAAAATAGCACATGCTGCAGACTTTCTGTGACCTTGCTGAGTTAACATGCAGAGAGCAGGGGGCACTGCGCCATGCACATGAAAATCCTTCTTGTGTTTTCAACCAATGCAAGACTGAGCAGCCCAACTGGAAAGAGAGGGAGAGAGAGAGAGAGAGAGTATATTATATTCATAAAATATTCCTGAGAGATGAAGGCAAATTCTAACTGATGAATATTCAATGAGCAGTTTATAGGAAGATCTTTGGGCAGAAATACTTGGGAGAATCTGCCAGAGACTACAAGGCGTCCATTCTGTACATCTGACTGATGAATTGTTATGAAACAGGAGTCAATTAAGTTGACTCAGAAAGCAAGAAGCCAGAGTCAAGAAGGAATTTCATGCCTAGCAGTTTAATATAAATGGCAGAAAACTCTCCAACCACAGTTGCTCTGGGGCTAACAGCTCACTTTATTTACCTCTCACATCATGTTCCATGTCATTGACCACATATCCAACTCTACAGCACTGCTGAATGATGGTTTTGCCACAAGATTTTTACAATAACACATATTTTTACATTCTGTGTCCTTTAAAAATTTATATTTCCATAATATTGGAAATAATTTGCGATTGCACACAGTATAAAGACAATAGTACTGGGGATGCTGGTCGGATAACTATGAAAACGTGTTGATCTGTGGGCCGATCTACTCAGTTCAGTTCTATGTTGTTCTGTTTACTTCACCACAGGACAGCAGCAGCTAGCTGTAGAGATAATGCAGCATGGATGAAACCAACAAGAACTCGGAGATATTTCACACTTGCTGCATCAATAGCTTTGCTTTGCATGTTTGTAACAGATTTTTACTTTTCTGCAACTGTGGTTGAGTTGATGGGATTCTTCTAATCTCTCATCTCTCCCTCATTCATATGTTTGGTCAGAGGACATAAAATAGAAGCTAGAGGGATGCCAGTTCCATGTAATATGTGTTGGAAAGATTTTATTGCACTGTTGCAAGTTGATTAATATTTCACTCCAGCTGCAGCTTATCACACATGCTGTGTGAAGAGGTGCTCTGCAGGTCCTCGTTCATTACATCCATGTACCTTCTCTATGTTCGTCCTCTTTTACTCCTGTATGGCAGCTCCATCTTTAACTTCCTATTCCCAGTAAATCCACTGTCCCTCCTCTGAACACGTCCAAACCTTCCCAACCTTGTCTCCCTGACTTGACCTCCAAACCGATGTACTCATTTTTAATCCTGTCCATTCTGGTCACTCAGTAAAGCATCTTCAATTCTGCAACTTCCAGCTCCACTTCTTGTCGTTTTGTCAGTGCCACCATCTCCAAACCATACATCACAGCAGGTCTCACTGATGTCTTGTAAACCTTCTGTCGCAAAGCACCACTGACCGTTGTCTCTCTCATTCACACACATATATTCTGTCTTGCTTTTACAGACTTTCATTTCTCTTCTCTCCATTGCATAACTCCACCTCTCCAGGCTCTCTTACACTTGCTCTCTGAGCTCACTACAGGACTAACTCAACTGTAAATGGCAGTAGCATGCAGTTACCTAATGACTCTTACTTCAAGCAGAAATGAGATTAGTGTGAATAAATGAGATGAATAATGCCAATAATTTTATATAAAATCTTTGCTGTATTTATCTTGGGCCTGTTGTTATCTATTTTTTCCACTTACCTAATCACCAGTTTGGTAAATTTATATTCTTGGATGCATTTATTTGGTATGTTTTATTTTTAATGGAATTAGTAAAGCAGTGTTTAAGTTGTGCCTGATGCTTCCTTACACATAAAAGAATGATCCCCAGACACTTGAGGAAAACAGCTTCTTAGTCTAACCCCCATATTAGATCAGTACTCTGTATCTGTAGATACTCAAAGCCAAGCTATCAGAATCAGAATCAGAATACTTTATTCATCCTAGGGGGGAAATTGGATTGTGTTACAGATGCTAAGTTAGATATAAATAAATATAAATTTAAAAGGCAGTAGATATAAATTTATATTTAAGAGGCAGTAAATATAAATTCAGGTGGTAGAAAAAATATGATTAAAATAAACAAATCTGTCTGTATGAATTGCAATATATAACATAAATAACTCTAAAGTTAAACACTATATGTATCATATCAGAATGGGGAGAGCCCGGGTCAGTTCAAGAACTGCTTAATGATAATTCAATACTTTATGACAAAAATGTCAATCTAGAAAATGATTTAAAATAATTAAAGTTCCTTCAGGCTTTGGCACAAAACAAGCACTGTGATTCAAGGAAAGGAAGACCAAGATTTCCTGCAGAGGAAAAGTTCCAGATTTAAAAACTCCAAATGATCAGCACTCTAAATGATAATGCATTGTAAATTCAAACAGCAGACACATATTAATATGAACTTTTCAAGGAAGAGACTGTGTAAGTCAGGAAAAGTGGAAATCTGGACTTTGGTCTGATCAGTCCGAATATTAGATCTTTTTTTCCTAACACCATGTCTTTGTGAAACAGGTGAACAGTCATTATCTGCATACATGGGTCATTCATGATAAGCTGTGATGGTATGGCTACCACAGCCTTCAGCAGAGACATGTCAGCTTGTTAGCAAAAGTTAAACTAGTAATCAAGCATTTAATCGGTTAAAAGCTAATTACACAAGTAAATTTATTAAACAATATGTGTTTATAAATTAAATGTACGTTCAGCTGCTCCCTTGTATTTTCCCCATATGGTTGTTACAGCAGATTAATCCACATAGGTAATCTTGCAAAGGTTTTACACCGGATGTCCTTTCTGACGCAACCCTCTATGGTGACAGGGGCTTGTGTCATAGGCAAAATTACAATGCAAGCATTTGTTGGATAAGTAAATAAAAAACATGAGAGACATTATAAAACAATCTTGCAAATGAAATAATTCATAAAAAGGAAATTACGAAACCAATCAAAGCAGCCAATAAGTAAAAAGTAGTTATTAATCTTTTAGTAAAAATGTCATCTCAAAATCTGTTTGAGATGCATCTTATAAAGAGAAATAAAAAGCTGGAGTCACAAATTGAAGTAAGGACATAGAATTTAAGTTACTATTTAAAAAGGCAAGTCCATTTCCCATTGGCATTTCTACTTTCTATGAGTAATTTAATTACTTTTCACATTTAACGTATCCTTTTAGCCCTTCATTTTGGTCTTTCATTGGTAAAACCATGCAAATTAGCTACAGGATGGAGAAAGCTCTCAATATGGTTAGAGTGCAGGGACTACCTAATTTCATAGCTTGCTACCTTTTCCAACACTGTTGTTTGCACCAAGTAGACTCTTTTAGGAGCATAAGTGCATGTGTTTGTGCCAAGGCCTTGGCTTTCACTCTGTTAAAATGTTAAGCACTGGTATATTAAGACTGCTAGAGGTTAGTGGAATGGAGCAGAGAGTGTCACACTGCTGAGGAGATTCTGAACTTTGGCACCCACTTGGCAACACACCCTGCCATCCAGCCCTGCCCTGCCAGTTAATGGTGTCAGAATGACCTGGCAAGCCAACTTTGCCCTTTTTTGATTTATGCATTAATAAAATTAATGTCCAGACATACAGTTGTGTGAGTAAGAATTATTTTTCCATATGATGACTGTGTTTGTCTTTTATTAAATTATAATTTCCTTTATAAGTTAACATCTAAAAGTTGTTTGAAATCACTGTGTTGTTTGATTTAACACTTCTTAAGTAGGCTCTTGCTGCAGTCATGGTAGCATCATGAGCCATCATCAACTTGTCATCTTCACTTCACCTGTGTCTTGTTTGCTCCACGTCTCATGTGTGAGGAGCTGCAGCCACAGTAAAAATGAGAGCAGAGAAAATTCAGCTGAAAAAGTTGGATCAACTTGTATTTTCTTTATTTGCTAATGGGTTGTCCAACAGCAAATAATGATATTTTGGGGATGGGGATCCCACATGATTTTTAGAATTCATTAAAAAACACATTACTAAAAGCAAGATGTGAAATGGCATAGGCATAGGACAGTTCTACGGAGAAAAGAAATCACAGGGCTCTCTGCAGTCCTGTGAAAAAATAAATACACTCTTATTACTTTCATAGGAAGTAAGAGAATAAGTAGTAGCCAGGTGCTACTGCACTTGATTCATTAAGCCAGTGCTAACCACCTCCATCAAAGGTTTGGACACCTTGCTGGTCTGGAACATTCAGGTGTGTTAACACAATGGTACAGTCTTCCCAGGGCTGGACATCCCAGCAAATTCACCCTGAGGTCAGACCATGCAATGCTAAAAAACAAATGCAAAAAACCCCCAAAACTCAAGAGCTACATCTCAGACTCTACAGGCCTCAGTTAGCATAATAAATGAGGCCAAAATGGAATGCAATAGGACAATGATCCCAAGTGCAGCAGCAAATCTACAACAGAATGGCTGAAAAAGAGAAGAATAAATATGTTGCAATGGCCCAGTCAAAGTCCAGACCTCAACTTGATTTAAATACTTAGGTGGAACCTTAAGAGAACCATGCATAAACAAATACCCGCAAACCTCAATGACATGACGCAATCTTGTAAAGAACATTGGGCAAAAAATCCTCCACATTGATGTGGGAGACTGATCAAGTCACACAGAAAATGATTACTTCAAGTTATTGCTGCTATAGGTGGTTCTATGAGTTGATAACTCTTGGAGTGTACTTAGTTTTTCATATAACTGCATAGAGTCCTTTGAAAACTTTCATTTATATGATTATATTTCTATTCCTTTGTAGTGTGGTTCATTGCCTGGACAGGACACTGAGCAATATTTTTTATTTTTCACTGCAGTTCATTAAATCCATCTGCAAAGATCATATTGAAGAACTCTAGTTCATACAAGGAGTAACACCTATTCTCTGCCCAGGTTCCAGTCTCAGAGCACACATGTCCTTTAATCATAGAGCTCTTCCATTCTGAAGCCTTTCACCACTTGGAACCAAAGTCTTCTCTCAGCTCCAGCAACACATTCTGGTACGATTTTGCATGTTTAAGTGGCCAGCAGAGCAACTGCCATGACAATTTTTTTTCTATATAAAATCACTTTTTTAAGAGACTCCAAGCATGATCATCTGAGAGCTTTTGTGTTTAGCTATATCACCACATTCCCAAATCTCAGCAATTAAGTTGATGATTACTGTTATTACACTCTAAAACTAAAATTAGTGCAAAGCAGGGGAAAATCAAATTGTTTGTTAAAAAAATAAGACATTTATTTATTTAGCTACATAAAAAAATATGCTTTGTGTATTTTTTTCAGTTTACATATGAAATACAAATGCACTTTAGTATACACTTTATGAACAGGCCTTTATGACATGAAATATTTTGATATGTAACAGCAGGAAATCACTTTACTGTTCAGCATTAAAATGGAATTAAGGCTTTAAGGACAATACGTTTGGTCCTTAAATTTCAATTATTAATTCTATTACACGTTATTAAAAGGCATATGGTATTAGGTATGCATATATGGTAATCTGAATGAGTGTTTCAACGCCAAGTACACATTTGTGATGCAGTAAATGTGGTATTGTAAACAGTGGCAGTAATTAAAAAAGCTAAAGAAGACGAACAAACAAACAGCTGTGATGGGATCATAAATATTTTCAGGCCCATTTTAACATGCTAATTTCCGTTGGGATCATATTTCAATTTTATCGCTCCATTTCATTTCCTCCCTTCACCCACCTCCCCCCTGGCAGGATGTAGTGTCATTTGTATTGGAGTGTTTCTTTACCTGTGGCAATCTGTTTCACGGTGCTGAGATTACAGGCAAGCCTAATTAAAGCTGTTGTTATATTTTTAGAATTAGCAGGGTATTAATTGGAGCAGAACAAGCTGAAAGAATGTGAGGGAGGCAGGCAGACAGACGTGGGAGAGTAAACATCTTTTATCAGACTACACTTTTATCTGCGGACTCAGGAGCACCAACTGCATTCACGGGGCATGTTAATCCATCACACTTCAAAGTCCCTCATGGGACGGCTAAGCAAACAGCAAAATGGGAACTGCTAACAGTGTCTCATTTCCGAGGATGCCTACTTTTACAAGTGCATTTCAATACTGAATAAGTTGTAATGGGTCACAAGCTGGCTTAAATCAAAAGATTCTCCGAATGTGGCCAGAAAAAAGACAGGTGTTTCCTTTGTCATCTTTAAAAATCTGTTTCCACTCACTTGTGGCTGGGCAGCAAAGGAAGAATGGATGAAACTGAATCTTTAGCCCTGTCCTTCAGATCAGAACAGGTAGCCTCTGGAATGGGGCACAACATGCATGATTTGATCGCTTAACATGTAGCATGTTAATAAATAGTAGGGGTTGGATGATTGTATGAATATATCTGCTATCAGAGAGTGGCAGAGGTTTTTCAGGGGACATTGAAGATTCAACCAAGCAAATGATGAACTTGTACAGGGCAGCTGGTGAATAGCGACACAAGGATGGTGTCTCATTCTTTCACACAGACAAAGAGATTCTCATTAGTATGAATTGTGAAAGCAGCGTTGTGGAGACTTTTTTTTGCCCAGTTTTAAGTTTCTGTGGAATAATGAACCAGTGTAGAAATCTGCATTCCTGTTTCTAAAATTAATAATAAAAAAATAATAATTTTTGAGCTATTAAGCCTTGTTGGAGCCCATGCAAAGTACTATCACCTAAAATCAGTGTGATGTGACAGTATGATTAACAGTTAATGACTGATGAGTGCATGTTTTTCAATACACTTGAGATTCAAGATTCCCTTTTCACAAAATCTAAAATATGCTGTATTTTATATCTTTTATTCCTACTTGCAGAGGCTGAGAAACCTAGAGGAACTAACTCAAAGTCTACCCTTATTATTTCAGTAGATTCAGCAACCAGTAAATACAGCTCCTCACAAATCTGTAGTAATTATTTTTTGACAAACTATCTCATATCTAATCATTTACATTCATATTTTACTACTAACATGACTTTGTGCTGCCAGCAAATCTTCCTGTCAGCGCACTTAGCTGCATTTTCTAACATTTGGTGTTGTGTCTATCTGAAGACTGTACATGCATGGCTAATGATACAGCTTACCACAGCTGGTGGGATGGCAACATGCCTTGTGAAATGACAGCTCTATAAATTGATTCATCAAAAATAATGACTAATACTGGGTAGACTAAAAGCAGGTTATTTTTTCTTACTTTTATACACAATATGGGCAAAAATATTGGGCCATTCCTCTTAATCATGGATTTCAGGTGTTTCATTTAGTTCAATTGCCACAGATGCATAAAATCAAGCACCTAGCCATGCAGTCTACCTTCACAAACATCTGTGAAAGAATGGGTCATTCTAAAGAGCTCACTGAGTTCCAGTGTGGTATTATAATAGGATGCCATCATTGTAACAAGTCAGTTCATTACATTTTTTCCCTACTTGATGTTTCACAATCAACTGTAAGCGGTGTAATTGCAAAAAGGAAGCGCAGCATCTCAGCCACAAAGTAGCTGACTACCTAACTTTGCAGAGTGGGGACACCAAGTGCTGAGGCACATGGTGCATAAAAGTCGTCAGCACTCTATTAAGTTCCAAACCTCCTCCGGCATAAAATCAGCACAAACACTGTGTGCCGGCACGTGCTTTCATGACCAAGCAGCTGCATGCAAGCCTTACATCATCAAGCACAATGCCAAGCATTGGATGGAATGGTGTAAAGCACACTTGCACTGGACTGCACTATGTGTGATGAATCACGTTTGTCTATTTGGCAATCTGATAGACAAGTCTGGGTTTGGCATATACCTTACCTACCTGACTGCACTGTGCCAACTGTAAAGTTTTGTGGAGCCGGGATAATGTAATGGGGCTGTTCTTCTAGGTTTGGCCAGGAATTCTTAAAGCTTAAGCTTAACAAGTAATGTTGGACAATTCTGTGCTTCCAACTTGGTGGGAGCAGATTGGGGAAGATTCTTTTTTGTTTTAGCATGACTGTGCCCAAGTGCACAAAGTAACGTCCATAACAGTTGGATGCATTTGTGTGGAAGAACTTGACAGGCCCACACAGAGCCCTGACCTCAACACCATCCAACCTTGAACTAGCATGAACTAGAATGGAGATTGGTAGCCAGGCCACCTCGTCCAACATCAGTGTCTGACCTTAGAAATACTCTTCTGGATGAATGGGCAAAAAATTCCCAGACACGCATCAAAATATTATAGCAGTCCTTCCCAGGAAATCGGAAATGCAAAGGTGGGACCAGCTCCATATTAACAGCTATGAATTTTGAATGGGATGTTATAAAAGCTCCTGTGGGTGTAACATATAGTGTCCCAATACTTTTGTTCTTACAGTGCATATGTGTCTATTTTATTGTAAAATTCCTGTCCCCATGTTTGTCACTGTCAAACCGTATTGTTTGCAGTTCAAAAGTACTGTTGTCACTATAAAAAACAAACAAACATTTCTCCTCAAAATTGGGGCCTCAGGCTTTCTTCTTAACAAACCAAAATGAAACTCTCAAAATAAAAGGTTGACCAACCAACTCACTTGTGGGACCCTCCTACTTGCAGTGAATCAGCTATGCTTTTTCCGTGGTTACATTGGAGCAACCTCCTGTCATAGATCATTAGAAAACTATTCACCGGGGCTAAACAACCTGGAAGTCAGACTGCTTTGAGTTCAGGTTTAAACTGAGTGGGATGGAGATGTGGGTGGCTCTGTAGAGCAGTTTTGAAGTGAATTATTTAAATTGCTCGTGTGTGTGTTTATAAGCCAGAACTAATTATTATTTATTATATTAACAAACCATGATGAGAAATGAAGAAATGAATTCCCTTTTTACTATTAAGGGAATTAGAGGTTTGAGTTTCATCAACAAACAGAAGATCAGCAGCAATCAGCTGAGTACATACTGTGAAGCCCAAAAGCCAAGCTGAATAGTGCTCTCCAAAAATGCCATCAAATAAGAGAGCAAACCTGCCTTCAGAATGCAGAGGCTGCATTGATTCTGCACTGGGGTCACTTCTGCCTTGCTATCAGCCAAAGCATACGACAGAATCTTAGGACAACGGACCAATACCATTGAATCGCCTGATTTTTTTTTAAACTCACAACAGCCTCTATTGAATTTCTTATCGATATCTGTATCAAAGAAAATCATTGCCCTGCCTCAGTCAAGCACCCATTCTTTATTAATACCTGCTTTGGTTCAGCACTCTCATCGATAGAAAAGATGGGCGTACTTATTACATGTGTTATCTGGTCTCTGTCCTCTGAATGAGAGACACCACTGGGGCAGAGTGAGGAGGAGGAGTGGAGTTTATTGGCTTTAGCAAGGTCAGAGTGGGAGAGCGAGGAGAAAAACTGCTGGCATAGCACAATGGGCTTTTATTTTGTTGTGTCAGTACAGGCGATTAAACTGTCAGCCAAGGGGGGCACTATTGATTTGGTTATGTACTGCAGGGGGAGGCAACACTCCCTGTTGTTTTAATTTATTAGCTACTAGCAATTTGATTTGATAGCAAAGAGGTATAGCAATTTGAGGGCAGTGATCACTACAGTCTATACAAATAAGATTATTGTGGGATCATTATGGTTCTCCGAGTTCTACTGTCCTCCCACTAGCTTCCCTTTTGACTCGTTGCCATGCAGCCTTTGGGCATAGTCATCGTTTTATTGGCATGCTATATGAGCTGTTTCCTTGCAGGTAATTTGATATGACACTAGTTGAAGATAATATATCATTTTGACTGCCACTACGGGACCATCAGTGCAAGATCTCAGTTCATATTGACAGAAGGAAGAAATTGAGAACAATTGAGCCAAGCAACAGGAGTCGGGCCAGTCTGTAAAAGTGTAATTGGGTGGGCCTTTCCAAGAGCGAGAGGGGGAATTACAGGGTCATGGACTTTAACAACCCTCAACACAGACACTTGGAGGAAATGACTGTGTATTTTACACAGCGGTTTCACACAGCATCGGTGAGCAGAGCTGCACTGGTGCATTCATGGGAACTGAAGCTTTCAGATGAAGAGCCATGCAAACTATGGATTTACACTTTAAAATATTTGTATGGTACAAGGCCTTGACTGTTTTATTTGTATTTTTTGAACTGCAAGAACAAGGTTCTGCAGAAGACACGAACATTGCGAAGCACTCCAAATAAGTTGTGCAATTATAACATAACTAAGTAAAACTGATTCATAGCAGAAGGGTCGCTGTATTAACTAGCAACAAAAAAGTTAAGGGATCGGCAGACTCCGCTGATCTGGACTCACTCTGGTGTGTGCCACCTGTAAATTTACTGCTTTCATAATCATTGCCCTTGAATTGCTCTCTTGGCTATAGTGGATCTTTTCAGAGATGACATGTGGGCCTTGACAGTCTACAGACGGTGTTATGCCATTATGGTCATTAAGGCAGTAAATCCTCTCACGCCACTTGTCCTTTCATTTCAGAGAGGGGCAATTGATCTACATCATTCTACGAGCAGGATCACACATGAATATTCCATTTAATGTCAGTTTATTGCCTTTTTACGATGCCATTGGAATTACATTTTTAAAGTTTTCAGGATGAAATATTAAAAAGGACAGAGCCAAGTCAAGTCTTCAGACAGAGGTCTTTAGCAGGTTAACCATCTGGAATAAATTGTTGCTCTTTGTCTGCCCTGGCTATAATTCTTTAAACCTCCACAAACTTCACACATTTTCTGCCACCATAAAGGAGAAGTTTAAATTGCATACCTTACTTAAAATAGAACTGTCAGTGTAAGTCGTTCTCCACTGTTGAGCGGGGTCCTCTGCTTATCCATTCATTAAAAGAGATGGCGGATGCGACCACTTTGCTCAAAGTTGGCACTCAGTTGTTCATTTAGTGAGCTCAGTATTTTTCACAATAAGATGCCCTGTTGGCTTTGTCCTGATGGAGTGGGAGGAGAGGAGACACCAAAAGGCCACGGTTCCAATTACACACACACTCCGCTCCTTAAATGTCAAGCTACTTTGCATTACCCAAGGTGCAATGGCATTCAGCGAGTATTAGCCCCACTCCATCCACATCTGTCACATTGTTTCATGTGGGTCCTTGGGCAAAAAGAAAGTGATCATTGAGTCCTTTCCTTCTGTCTATAACCTGTCATCTCTGTGTATTCTACTTCATGTCTCAATGAGGTTTGGGTGCTGACCAAAACAGTCTACCGCAGAGCCAAATTAAATAACAATTAGGTGGCTTGTGTTACTTTTATGAGGATGAATGGCTTGCGAGTGTCCTTTCAGCAGCTTTTGTAATTGTTTCAGAGTGAAGATTCATGAGCCTTCTTTCAATGCTGTCGGTTCATTGGCTGCATTGCCACCCAGGGCCCCTCAACTTTTCCCATTAAAGGCTCTACAGGCTTGACAGTGTAGCTGCTTTGTTGATCATTAAGAGGGGAGACACAGAGCTTCCACTCACTAATTAAACCTTGATTAGAAACGCATTTGACTGCAGACATGACAGAGAAGGCATGAAGCAAGGGGACAGAAAGGTTGCCGTAGCTGCACTGTAGTATGCAGGTGGTTTCTATAATAGGTATTGGCCATAAAAACACAGCAACTCAGTTCAGTTTAAGTACCCTACAGTAATGGCAAGAGTCATAAAATCAAAATAAAAGAAGAACACATCTTACCAGGCCCCAAGCAATGCTGAATTACAGTCACTTTGGACTAATCAGCATCCTTTGAGGAACTACTGGCCAATAAGGTCTCAGCTGAAGGCAAGTTTTAGGAGCTATGCAGTCACCTGCCAAGTATGGTTTGAAAGTGACTGCCTGCGAGCACCTATGACATGCCAAAATGAATGCTTGCTGAATTCCAAAGTTTCTCAGAAAACAGCTTATTTTTCTACTTCATTACTCTCTGTCTACCTCCTACATTTCATTGATCTGATTGGTTGAAGTTAGCTTGTGGTAGATAGTGTTAAGCAGATGGTTCATCCAATCTAATCACCTGCCATTTTTTAAGTGGCTGCCCTTTTCTAAACACTTTCAAAGGACAACTTCCCAGATGGTTCTGGGTAACAAACCATCTGGTGCTTCAGGTAGTGTAGGTACTACTCGTACAGGTAGTGGTGTCAGTCTCATTTAGGAGTAAAAGTCTGTCTTCTTAATGAAGGCAATAACATTTGCATGTACTATGAGAGAATGTGATTGCAATGGTGTTCTCCCGCTGACATTACCAAATGCAAATTCACATGTTTCTCAGTTATAGAAGGAATCATCTGCTACAGATTGGTTACAAATGGCTCCCCAAACATTTTGTGAGTAAATGTGTTTATGACATTTCAAAAGACCACTCAAAGAAAATAAAATCTATAAGCATTGGTTTTGCTGACTGTGTGATTGAAACAACATCTTCTATTCACAGCTTTTATTTAAAAATTGACACTGAAGAAGGAAGATAACTGAACATGGAGGAAACATTTGACAATGAACTGTGTATGTACATGCTGCTCACATGTCTGGTTTTCTTTCCTTCTGAGTCTGAGTGCAACCTTTGACCTTCAAGCATGATGCACATCTGGAGCAATGCTGGCATGGAAAAGCTATAAGGGTTAACACTATAAGCTGTGTGGTAAAAGCCCTTTGTAAAAAGCCTCCAAGGGGCTGAACCTTATTTGGGGTGATTCCAGAGTTACAAAGAAAAGTTAAGATTAGTGGGGTTAAGAAGAGAAGTTGAGCGTCTACAAGCATAACGACTTTAAACACCTTCTCAGCAGCTACAACTATTATGTCTGCAAGCTAGTGCTCTACCTGCTGGAATAACATCCACTATGCAGTAATGTACTTGTTAGCATTCACAAAAGAGTTAAACATCTTCACAAATCCAAAAAAACAAGTATTTTCTTCTGGTGGATATTTGCAATGGTGTCTAAACCACGACTAAAAATGCATTCCAACATGTACAGTCATGTGAAAAAGAAAGCTTTCATTGGACTGTATGCTGTCATGTGAAAAACTAAAAGCACCTCATGATGTAATGGCTTTAAGTCACGTCACAGCACAGAAACAGTCCTTCAAAGAGTTTTAAATGACTGGTTCTTAATTACTGACTCTGGGAACTCTGGCTTTGTCAGTACTGATGACCAGCAGGTGGGAGGAGGAGGTGTGGCCGGATCACACAGCTGGAATGGAAAGAGGTTAATGGTCCCCAGCCCAGCCCGACAGAACAGAGGGAGCAGGGGAGGTAGAAAGAGACAGAAGGGGCGGGGTCAGACCAGCGAGGGCAGGGGGAACCATGACACAGATGGATGAAGTCATAATTCTCTAACAGAAGTTTCTCTGTCCAGCTGGGCCAGTATTGTTCTTCTGTATCTAAATTGAACTGTAGGGTCCCACAGGGCTCAGTTCTGGGCCCTTTACTATTTTCTTTATACAGTACATGCTGCCGTTAGGCTCTGTTTTTAATAAGCACAATATCAGTTTTCATTGCTTTGCAGATGATCTTCAAATCTATCTGCCTCTTAAAATGAATGATTGTGTCTCTATTCAAGCTCTTTTAAATTGTCTCAAGGATGTTCAGGCTTGGATGTATAAACTTTTTAAGTCTAAATAAGAAGAAAACTAAAATTATTTCATTTGGGCAACAGAACCTTTTAGATGGCTTTGTCAGTACTACTATAGGCAGTCTTAGTTATTATTGTAACTTGTCTGCTAGAAACTTGGGTGTCATTTTTGACAATGACATGAAATTCAACAAACAAATTAGCTCTGTGATCAAAACAGACTTTTTTCAATTGAGACTTTTAACAAAGGTCAAGGTTTATCTTCCTACAAATGTTTTTAATAGGGTAATTCATATTTTTATTAAATCCCACCTTGACTGTCGCAATTCCTTATATGTTGGTCTCAACCAGTCAGCTGTAAATAGCCTACAAACTGTTCATAATGCTGCCGCTCACTTGCCGACTGGGAAGAAAAAGCATGACCATATAACCCCAGTTCTTGAATCTTTACACTGGCTTCTTATTAATTTTAGAATTCAATTTAAAAATTGACTAATTGTTTTGAAATGCTTGCATGGCCTAGTGTCTTCCTATTTGTCAGAGCTCCTGAAGCCTTACTGCCCATCCAGAGCACTGAGGTCAGCTAACCAGCTGTTTCTGGCTGATCCAAGAGCTCGACTCAAAACTTGTGGGGACAGAGCATTTTCTGTAGTGGGACCCAAACTGTGGAACAGTCTACCTTATCAGGTCAGAGCTGCACTGTCTTTAAATAATGTTAAATCGCTACTTAAAACCCATCTTTTTACTGTGGCATTTAAACCCAGCTAGGCAAGCTATTTTGGCCTTTTAGCTTTTATTTTTTAATTTGATCATTTTTATGTATTTTATTATCTTTTTCTGATTTTATTGTTACTCTTATAATTGTAGTTATTGTATGTACTAATATTTAAATGTGGTTGTTTTATTGTTTAGCTTCCTAGTAAACTGATGTTAGGCACTATGGTCAACTGAGGTTGTTTTAAATGTGCTATATAAATAAAGTTGACTTGACTACTGTCTGTGAAACTTTTTCTAGGGTGTTATCGCCACATTTTGACTCATCGTTCTTACAGTGTGGACTGTTGCTGTGTGACTTGCAGAGCAGCTTTTCAGCCTCGTGCTTTACATTTGTCGTGATCAAAACATTTTATCTCTGGGTGAATAACCAGCTGCTCAGACACAAGTGGAAAGGGCATTTCTCAGACTGGCACGGTAAAGGTTGAGAAGAGGACAGAGAAGAAAGGATGGATGGACTGAGAAGAAGAAATAAGGAGGAGGGAAGGAGTAGGGTAGTGCTAATAAATCTGCATGATCGCCCTGACAACAGGGGCGGACAGGCGGGATGATTGCGGTTGCGTGGACCACCCTGGATCTGGCAACCCAACCGACAGAGTCAGCGACTTAGAGGCTGGGCCGCTGCTGTGTTGCTGACAGGATCTGACAGTGACAGAGCAGCTGTGGAGCCAGAGAGGTTGGGTTTCTGTTGAGACAAAC
>VUQH01017623.1:13998-27842 GCA_015106775.1 Etroplus canarensis | reverse complement strand
CGGCACTTTCTTTCTTTCGGCGCTAGTGTCTTGTTCTTGTGTTTTCTTCTTTTTGCCTTTCTTGTGTACTGTTTCTGCATTGTAGGGTGTCCTTGGCATTGTTTACATTGCATTGCATTGTTGCCACTGTTGCACATGTTGCACACATTGCACTTTATCTCTTTTTCTTTTTTTAAAAAATCTTTTAAACTTAAATTTTTCTAACTGTAGAAATAAAAACTAGTCCTGTCTCTGTCACATGTCATATGTTTACATGTTTATATGTTGCACCAGGTCCTGGAGAAACATTTCATTTCACTATGTTCTGCACCAGCTATATGTAGTCGAAATGACAATAAAGCTCTTGAATCTTGAATCTTGTACACATGACATCCATTGTCAGAAAAAAAAAAAAAACTAAAAAAGTAACAAACAAAAAGGGACATGTCCATATCACTTCCATATTTCTGGATAAATATGAACTAAAACATTAGATTTTTACAAATCCTACTAGCAGAAACAGATAACCCAATTAAACAAATGCAAAGAAAATACTGAAAAGAAACACATGTAAACCATTGCTTTCAATATCTCTTCTAAGCCTCTTTTGCAGTAATGACTGGAACTAAACATTTCTGATAACTGTTGATCAGTCCATATGGCTTATAGGTATTTTATTCCAGCCAGCTACTCACAACACATTCTGCGCTAGATTGTTGGTCTGTACACTCATGAACTGCTTGCTTCAGGTATTTCCACAATGTTTTTGTTGGATAAAGGTTAGGACTTTAACTTATCCATTCCACCAACACAGTACCTTTGTTCTTTAAAAAATCTTTCACAGAACAACTTGCTTGCCCTGCTGCAAGACCAATTTGCTCTTGTGATTCAGTTCACAGACAGGTGTCTTTTTTCCTATAGAATTGGCTGATCTAGTTTTGATTTCCTTTTTCTCTCAGTGATAGTACTGGCACAGCAAACCAGGCCGAAACCATGAAACTAACACCACAATGCTTCACAGTCAGAACGAAGCTCCAATACTGGAGTGTCATGTTTTACTTTCTCCAAATATAGCACTTCTCATATGAGCCAACTAAGTTCTATTTTAGCAAACATAGTTATATTTTGTATCATTTTCCTCAGTAAATAAAAAAGGTCTTATTTTCATTTCATCTGTTTAATTGGGTTTTCTTTATACACTTGTGAGAATTGTGACAACATTTTCGTGTATACTTCAGAGAAAATTTTAAAGCGTTCAAACCATATCACAGTAGCTGCATCCATTACATTCCTGTTAAATGCTGGATTCATTTACATTTCTTCTTTTCACAAAAACTTGAACAAATCAGGTCCCATCAAAAAACCCTAAGTACTATAGTAGAGCACTTCGTTCCAAGTGAAGGCTAGCTTGTGGCTCCTTGAGTGTTTAAAAGTACAATGGGAGCCTTCAGCTACAGTATCAACACTCTCTCATGTTCACCCAGTCAGGGTTCAGGAGACAGACACCCTCTCTACTTTAAAACTTTAATTTTTGATAAAGCTTAGTTACTGTTGGAACAGGTGACCCTGAACAGTCTCTTAGTCATGCTGCTACAGGCTCAGGCTTCTGAGGGAGGTCCTTTGATGCTCGGAGGACTCCCCCCTCCACTCCAGTCTTTTCACAGCGCGTGAGGTATTATATGCCACTTTTTCATGCCTTTAACTTTTGTTACTCTTTCCCAGTTTGTGTTTCATCCTGCATGTTGTACATAGATTCTCTATGCTCTGGTTTTTGCTTCTCTCTTTCCCCTCACTCTCCTGCCTGCACCTCCCAGAGCAGAAGAGGTCTCATCCTGTTACAAGCTACAATCAATATTGTCTGATCACTGGGCTTCAATTTCTAATATCTCAGGATCTTTACGTTACAATCTAAAATGCTTTGAGACAACTGCTTTTGTGAGCATTTCATTAAATTTCTGCAACTCTAGCTAGTAAAATGTAATTCTTCTGTCACCAAGCGACAGAATTGCAGTAATGTTTAGTTATTTGAACATGCTGGAGTTCATTAAATGCCAATTATACTACTCAAGAAAAAAAGTCAATTTTCTGAGAAGACCATAGTTTGACTTTGTATGCCAGCTGCACTTTAAACAAATGAACATAAAAAGGAATCCATTACAAGCTTACCATAGCTTGGCACTAAAGTATTAAAAAACATTTAAATCCTAGTGTTAAAGCAGTCTAAAGCCTGAGATTTAGGCTCACATGGATTATTCATATGGTTACCCCATTATCTGAAAATTTTGTTTTGTTTAATTTGAACACTATAACATAACAGCAAAACAAAGAAAAATCTTAATTATATCCTTTACAGATGCCAAGCTTTTACAATACTAATGACATGTAGGTTTTTCTCAGCGTCTATTCTTTTTCTCAGACACAGAGGAGCTATTACGTTATCACAGCAATTCTTGTTTGGTCTTATCCTCCTCCAGAGGAGCGATTATCAGGGTGACAGGGTGAAGCCTGTTGTCTCGACACACCAGGTCAAAGCAGACTGTCCTCCCCTTGCTCTGCACCCATTGTTAATTCTTCCCTATTTTATACCATTGATCTCCTGCCTCCCAGCCCAAACATCCAGGCCTTTGTGGAGCTGTTAAGCTGCTCTGCAACTGGACTTTCTGCCTTCGTGTGGCAAGCACAATATTGATCTTAAGCTCCTGAACTGCCAACTGGGTAGAAAAATAAAAAAAATAAAAAACAAGAAAAGGTGAGATGCTTAGTACAATGAATGGAACACCACTAAAGAATTCTAGAGATATTTATTGCCATTGTAAGTTTATTTTTGATCACACGTAGTTCTTGGGGCCACTGATTGTTTTTGCAATTTTTCCTCTGTTTTGTTAAAAAAAAATTTTAATTTATCAATATTTTTAATAATAAATGTAATATATGAATTAATTTGGTGTATGAGTTAAAATATAACAAATTATATTTTTTGGCTAAAAACAAAAACTAAAAACGCCAACGCTTCAAAGGAAATTCTGATTGTCAATAGAAAACAGTAAGAGCTTGTGCAGTCAGTGCGATCAACATCTTGCTACGTTTGCCCCTGACCGTCAGCTGTCATGGCAACTACAATAAGGCTGCCATCATAACAATGGCGGTCTGGGCATTTAAACTGAGCAGCAACCTCTGGGGCTGAAAAATTAAGCCAACGGAGAAGTGCCAAAACCTGCAGTTCCCCTGATGACTAGTGTCAAAAGCTGTTCATTCTTCAGACTTCAGCAATGAAAGTAACATGCTTACAACCTGGCGCATGAAACTGTTTTGGCTTCAGTAGCTAACCACCCCCCCCCTTCATTGCAACTCTACATGTGTTGAATTATTCTTTATAACCCACCCCTGTGGGGTGCCCTCGTCTCGTTATAAGGTGTGCCGACATGGGCATCTGTAGCTGGTCAATGTCTGCTAGCTGATAACTAAGCGGTTTGCCCTCTCATTCAAATATAGTAACTTGTTCATACATAAAAACACAGCATCATAAGGGAAAGTTTTTGTCAACAAAACGGTTTCTGCTGACCAGTGCCCAACACATAAGACTGGTGTAAAGTGTGGCCAGTGCATTAAACAGGGTTACAATTATCAACCAAAGAGGGCAGCAATGCTTTTCAGCTTACTGTTAAGTTACTCTTTAAAGAGCCAATTTGAAATTTTAATGTAAACAATCATATTATTCAGTGTGGGTCTGTTTAAGGTATACTAAATATGCAGAATTCATTTACCTTTGTAAAGAATTTTTAATGCTGTTTTTTGTGTACTTGGCATTTTTCTTTACCTCACTGCCTTTCCAGTTCAAGCACTGATCCTGAGTCAAAGGACAGCTATTGTTTTGAGTCACAGCTATACTCAAGAAGAAAAAAAAATGATGCCAGCTATTAAAAACATTGCTCCACAGCACTACTTCAGTTTCAGTTTTGTCTCAGCGTCACAAAGTGGTTGTTGTGACAAGCAAGACTATATCCTAGGCTTCCACTTTTTAAAAAAAAAATCAGTTACAAATTTTACCTCACCCAGGCAATTGGAAGAAACTCACAATAAGTAACAAAAACTATTAAAAGCTAATCTTTAAGGTAATACATGAGTGTCAGTAACCTTAGGTAGTCATCTCTCCATTTCTTTCAGTCATGATTGGTGGCAGGAGTGTAAAAGCAGAGCAACCCAGACATCAATTTTGCCCAGCTGCTTCCTTCAGCTGGGGGATAACCAAGCACTTCTAGGTCAGTTACAAGAGATCCTCTTTCCAGTGTCTCATGGGGTTTCCTACAGTACACAGCAGTATCCTAAGCACTGCCAAAGGGGAAACAGTCTCATTACCTCATTTGGCCCTTCTGTGTAGACTTCCAGTGGCTCAATGCTAAACACGAGTGAGTTGATACGATCATAATCTGAGCAGGAAGCATAAAATTAGCTCCGGTATCAGTGAATATATATGCAACAGAAATGCAGAGAGAGAAAAAAAGCAAGTAGCACTTTTTTTTGGCAGTCTTGCTTCTGCACACAACTACAATGGATTTTGAAATCAGTCAAGCTGTGACTGAAATATAGACTTTCAGGTTCAAATCAAGGGGTTTAACAAAAGAATTGCATTAGATTTTTTTTAATACAGTCCCTCCTTTTCAGAAGCCTGAAATTAATGGGACATTTGGGTGACAGACTCATGACCAGGTGAGGCCTGTTTGCCATTCCATGACTAACAGATGAAAGCTCTGGAGTTCATTCTATAGAGTTTCCCCCCTGGGAATAAAGTACTCTGAAGTGTTGAACTCACTTGGTAGCTGTTCACTGAAACTGAGGTCCACAGCCATGTGAAGCAAGTGAAGGAGGCCATCATTAGGCTGAAAACCTAAACAGGAGACATCAAAAACTTGATACACCAACGCAAGAATCTGGAAATTCTGAAAAGGAGGAATGCACTGGTCAGCTAACCAACACCAAAAAGGCCTGGAAGACGGGGAGATTATCCTTGGTTTGTTACATTTAGGTGGAATGTGGGAGTGAAAGTACCCAAACGCAGCAAGATCAGATGAACAGAAGGCAAGCCTTTATTTGGCTGTTGCAGCATAGCACAAAGCCCAGAAAAGCAAAATCCTCAGATCAACTGAACAGGAAACTTATGGCATGCAGAGAACACAGAGGGGAGAGCAGACGCTACGACAAGGACTAACTGAAAGACAGGGCTATAAATACATGCAGACTGATTACAAATGAGGGGGTAAAGGAACAAGGGTGACAACCAGGGGATAACAGGAAGTACAACTAAGGAAAAGTCACAAAACAGTGGACTTACAAAAATAAAACAGGAAATATTAAACATGGAGATGAGACACCAAGACGGATAAATAAAACTCACAGAAAAGCTCTTAGTGCAAGAATGCAAGGTATCCCAATTCTCAAAATACAAAGAACAGCTCATAACCAAAATACAGACACTCAAAACTACAAAAAACCAAACAAGAATATACAAGACACAAGAAAATACAAGACAAGAAAATACAAGACAAGAAAACTCAAAGAACACAAAAATTAATAGACCATAACATGGTTAGGAAAGATGCCCACATCTAGTGAAGTCAGGAACACACTTGAGTGAGGTCTCAAGAGATGCCTTCATGAATGTCAACAGAGGATTTACAGTACAAAGTGCAAGCCACTGGTTACACTTAACAGGAAGGCCAGATCAGATTATGCTAGAAAACAGCTAAAAGAGCCTGCCCAGTTCAGGAGAAAAAAAAAATGGACAGATGACACCCAGAATAAACTCTACCAATAACAGGAAGAGAAAAGTGCATCAAAGGACAATTAGAGGACCCAATTGCAGAAGGCACAATGAGGAGAACACAAAGCAATCAGGAGATGTCCATGGAAGAGGAAAAAAAAAAAGTCAAGCAATGAAAAACCAGGCACAAAACACAGAGAGCTAGAGCGCACGCTGAAAAGGCAGGGGTATATATAGACTCAGACTAATGACAAATGGCGAACAGGAGGGAGAGGAACACAGGTGACAAAAATCAGTGGATAATGAGACAGGGGAGGAAGTAGAAGTAAAATTAAACACAAGACATTGGACATAAATAGCTACCAACGTAAAACAGGAAGAGAAAAACAATCTTAACTGAGAACACAGACATGAAACTGAACTTAACAGAAGGATACGAATACAGGAGACTGAGGCAGAGGAGAGCTAATGGAACTACAGACAATCTAAACACAGGCAGGAGGTAGAACTTAGATGAAAAAAGAACTGAGACACAAACAGCAAACACTGCATAAAAACTAAGGGGCTTCACAATACAAATGGATAATGACCCAAAGTATACCAAAAAGCAGCCCAAGATTGTTTCAAAGAAATGGGGTATTCTTAAATGACGACATCAGTCACCTGATCACAACTTAAAAGAAGATGCTTTTCAGTTAGTGAAGACAAAGATGAAGGCAGAGAGACTCACAAACAAGCAAAAAATTTAAAGTGGCTACAGCAAAGACCTGGCAGAGCACCTCAATGGAGGAAACACAGTGTTTGGTTATGTGCATGAGTCTACTACTACAGGCAGTGTTTAACTACAAGGGATTTTTGCTGCGGTCAGTCTGCAGTAAAATTTACAGGATATTTGCCATACTGGAACAGTTTGCTAAGAAACTAGGACTTACTGAGGCCTCGACAGCGAGTGAGGGTCATTTGGCGTAAGCTGGGTGTCTGGTACTTTTAGCTGGAAGTCTTTCAGTGAAAAAAAAAAACTCCTTTCGAGAGTGTGCAGATTACATTGTATCGGTCAGTTGTTCTGTCTTGGTTTTTTTTTTGTTTTTTTTTTTGGGGGGGGAGTTTGTACTCAAACTTCTCAACAAGAGGACCAATATGATCGATCAGGTCCAGCTGCTTCTTCCACCAGACCACACTGAAGCACCAATTTGCACCACTAAGTGGAATTGGGGAATTTTGAGTCACTGTGCACATGAGTTTCATGCATTGAACTTTTGGGTCAAATTAATCATGCAAATTAATTAATTTATCTGCATCACCCCTACTCGAAACAGATAGCTTTTGTTTTAGATTGGTCTTAATTCAATTGCTGTGTCACTGTGTAAACCAAACAGCAGGATCAGGTAAAAACTGTGCTTTTCTACTTTTCTTTTGAAGCTTATTAAACAGACAGCTTGATCATGGACTTTTTATCTGTAAAAAATTTCATTGTAATTAGAATAGGAAGTGCTGCTGTTGTCAACTCTAGAAAGACCTTTTCTTTCACTCTTTGTTTGCCACTGTGTGTGTGTGTGTGTGTGTGTGTGTGAGTGAGTCAGCTCAAGCATAAAGTACACCCGCAATTAAAACTTTAATGTTTCAATGGGTCATCTTCGGGCAGCAATCCAACGCAATATATACAGTTGAAACCAGAAGTTCACATACATTGTGCGAAAATACACAAACATTTTTTTCTCACTGTCTGAAATTAAATCTTCTTCTTCTCCTGTTTTAGGTCAGTTAGGATTGTCAAAATTGTTTCTATATGCTAAATGCTGCAATAATGAGAGAGAATATTTTAGAGAAATTTCTATTTATTTCTTCGAAGTCAGAAGTTTACATGCACAAAGATTACTATGCCTTTAAACAATGTGGGAAAGCCCAGATGATGATGACATGGCTTTGAAAGCTTCTCGTAGTCAAACTGACAACATTTGAGTTGAGGCACACACACTTAAGGCCACACTCAAACGCATTACTTCCTTGTTTAACATTATGGGAAAATTAAAAGAAATCAGCCAAGATATCAGGAAGAGAATTGTGGAGCTCCACAAGTCTAGTTCATCCTTGGGTATAATTTCCAGATTCTTGAAGGTGCCATGTTCATCTGTTCAAACAATTATCTGCAAGTATAAACAACATGGGGATGTCCAGCCTTCATACCGCTCAGGAAAGAGATGTGTCCCAGAGATGAATGTATTTTGGTCCAAAACATAAGAATCAACCCCAGAACCAAACCTAAAGACCTTGTGAAGACGATGGATAAAGCTAGTTAGAATGTGTCATTATCCACAGTCAAACGAGTCCTGTACCAACATGGGCTAAAAGGCCACTCAGCCAGAAAGAAGCCATTACTCCAACAGCGACATAAAAAAGCCAGATTACAGATTTGCACACAGGGACAAAGACCCTAATTTTTCAAGACATGTCCTATGGTCTGATAAAACTAAAGTGTAACTGTTTGGCCATAATGACCATCGTTTCGGGAAGCTTGTAAACCTGAGAACACCATCCCAACTGTGAAGTATGGGGGTGGCAGCGTCATGTTGTGGGGCTGTATTACTGCAACCAGGAAACTGAAGCTTGGGCACAAATGGGTCTTCCAAACGGACAATGACCTAAGCATTCAACTAAAATAGTTACAAATTTAGTCTGATTAAACTTTAGACAGTGAGAAAAGAAAAAAAAAATGTTTGTGTCTTTTTACAGTGTATGTAAACTTCTGGTTTCAACTGTATATGCACATGACAAAGTGCTTAACATTTTTTTTAATACCATTGGTTATTACCAAAATCATTTTGCATGTTTCTGCAATGGTTAATACACCAGTAAGTAGAGGCTTCTTTACCGAAATGATATTTTTAATGCTAAAATAAAATTATTATTGTTATTTTTTTATTTTATTTACTGTTTTACAAAAACACAGAAAAATAGTAAAGCACATTATTATTTCTTGATCAAGATGTCAAATCATAGTTATTTACTTGCTTTCATGAACAGAAAAATTAGTGGTTGAATGTTTATCTTTGATTTATTTCTGACTTCCTAAAGAAGCACAGTGAGCTGCCTCAAATTTGGGTACCAAAAGCTGTTCAAAATGATAGAACGTAGAGAACTCACCGAAAAGCTGCATTAAAGCACTTCCTGATGCTGTATGGTCTTTCTCATTTTTATGACAGGTTGTCTAATAAATTTGTTAAGTACTGTATATATGTACAGTATAAAACCTAATTGGATCCAAGTGTACTACACTGTCACCATAACCAAGTTTACAAATTTTCATTAAAAGGTAAATAGATGAAATAACTTTAGTGATCATTTTAGGAAACCAAACCTTTGCCCTGATGGAAGCATCTGAAACTGAACATGTAAAGTATTCCGAGGGTCCAAAAAAGATGGTTTGAACCCTTGAAAGAACCTTCTCTTCACACAGATGTACCTTTGCCCCCCCCTTATATTTTCGCCATGGGGTCGCCACAGCGGATTCATCCGCGTTGGTAATTTGACAGAGGTTTCATGCAGGATGCCCTCCATGTTGAGAAGGGCTTGTGTCCTCACCTGGAATTGAATCAAGGACCTTTTGCTTGTAAGGCAAATGTGTAAACCACTACACTACAAACATTATTAACCCAACTATCTTGGGCTGAATAATCTTATAAAAACTATAATTTTACAGTTTGCATACACTTTTTTCACTAATGTAAGCAAAAAAAAAATGCTATCAAGCCCTGCTGCACAAGTATTTCCTTCCTACTGTGTTTTCAATGTGACCAATGTGAAAACATGAAAAGATTTCTTGTTAGTAAGGGTTCACTTTAGCCATTTTGCTTCACAAGTAAATCTGTGACAGTGATTGACAGAAACACTATAACTGGCACAAACTGGCTAGCTACTGACCAGTCACCTTACTTGATACATTGGTTGTGTCCAACCCTGCATGCTTCAACATTTCTTAATTTGTACAAAATTAAAAGCGGGGAATAATGTAAAAGAGAAAGCATGTGGTGCTTGATTAATAGTCAAGAATCACAGAAATAATTGGATTTTTTGAGGCAAGCGTCAGCGTTTGTTCTAAAGTTAGTTGCAATTCATCCTTTAGTAGTCAAAGTATTTACTTGGTGGAAAAGAGAAAAATTCACAGTAAACACAAGGTCATAGGTTTAATCTTAATCATTATAAGTCATCATAACTCTTATGAGGTACTTTTGACAGAGTGGTGGGACAGTCTGATAGTGTGCTGTGAGAGGTACATAACCAAAAACAGAACCAGAAACCTTATAAATGAAAGATTACCCTGAAACCAGCAATAGCTTATTCTTGTAACCGACCCAACAAAATGGTATCTGTATCAAAGCTTTCATCCGCATCACCTTCATATAATCAATATGCAGCACACAGCTGCTATTTAAAGAAGGTTGATGGTCACACTCTAGAGGGCAGACTGTGCTCTCCAAGTCAGAAAACTGATTAGAATTCCTCACAGATTAATGTTAGGCTCATAACAGACTGTAATTAAGTTGAGACAACTTCTAAAGTCCTCAGTTTAAAAAAAAAAAAGTCAGTTTATAGATCACTCCGGCCTGTACAGGACACAAGAGGTCAGGCTATAACATGCTGATTAAGGGATGGGATTTATAAGAGGTCTTCTTTTTTTTTCTGAAATGTTCCACAGGACTGTTGGTTGATGGAGATGAAAGATGAGGAAAATAATCTGTTCTGCATACTTGCTGCTTTCTGATATATCAGCCTAGTACTCTGGGACATTTAACAACATCTCATTTATGGAAAGATTTTCTGCACTTTATCCTCACAATGCATGTGTTATCATTCAGCCACAGTAGAGATATTGTGAAAAGGCGGAAGAACTTTACTGTGGTAAACTACAGGCAACAGTTGAGATCTGCACAGATCCAACTCACCTTTCCACCCCTCCTTCCATCTCAATTGTTCTCCTGCTGCCATCATTACCTATTTAATTTCACCCACCCAAACTTTTACCTTTCTTTCACAGCCTACGGAAACAGTTTGTGAAAAGGAAGAAATAAAAAGGTATTTGACTCAGAAACAAGCTCTACCTCAAAGTGCCCTGGCCACACACACGTGCATGCACTCAACCCCTTCATTCACATGTACGCATTATCCTAAGCCAAAGCATTTGAGGTGTGTAACGTAAGCCTCTGCAGTGCGCCTCATGTTTCATAAAAAGATAAGGCCTACTAAAAATATCCATCGTGTGTGGAGAGATAGCCAAGCTTTAGGAGAGGTATCTCCAGCGAGCAGCCAGCAAAGCACTGTCTCCTTTAATTCCAACCACAGACATCTAAGAAGAAAGAAGTCGGATTCCATAGACACAGGCACTGTTTTGTACAGAAACAGATTGAAACTATTTATAGTTTTGTATGAGGGTATTATTAATATTAACCTGCTATGAAAACTAGGAATAGAAAAGAAAATATTTTCACAGAATGGAGCAATCAGCACAAAATAAGTAGTTACAAAATATCTAAAATGCTCAAGAAGCTGAATACAGAGCATAAACATATGTTGTTGGAGAAATCTACTTTTCAAAACAGGCTCATTGGGATCACTTGACAAAAGGGCTCTCCTGTGGTAATCAGAAAATGGAAATTAGATTTGAATTATTTGAATTATGTTAATCTTTACCAAAGATTGATCCCCATTTCATATTAATCCCTGACTACCTTAGTTCAAGTCATTATCACCTCTTGCTCCAAGTAAAGTCAGGTCTCATGGTAGTCTATCCAGTTTGTGGTGTAAAATTTCTTATAAACCATGGCTCTGTGTAGGCCCATATCTTGCTATTAAAGCAGAAAACTGTGTCAACATTTTTCCTGCTGTTTTGACGCGTGTTAGATCCTGTAGCTAAACAGAAACTGATCTTCTTAGGGAGGTCTCTTCTTCTCTGTACACAAGACTGCAGCAAAGCACAGTGTCTTTGTTTATAATGTTTTATTTTTTTAAACTGTCACAAAGCAAGAATATAGCTTCATATGTATGTATACAACCATAAAGTAGACCCACATTATTATTAAAAACCCTTGTTTATACTGTGGTTCAGTAAAGTGGCAGCTCAATAATTCTGCTCTGGGAAAAAAAAAAAAAAAAAAAAAGTGAAAAGGCTATTTATTTAGTTTTTAAATTGTTATTTTGATTTTCTTGGAGTAAATTGGCACTCAATAACAACACTAGGCTTATTTTGCCACATATTATGTCGAACAACCAATGGCATATTTTTATATTTTTGAAAGTTGTGCTTGAACACAACTATTTGTCAATGATTTAAGAATGGGAAAAGGGTAAGTACATAATGCCTTTCTCTACCATTTGTACTTAAGTTATTGCGAGGATTCATATTTACAAATAATTGTGTAGGTCTTTTTTAAACGTGTTGTGATATGAAACACAGCCGTCATCCATCTAGCTTGTAGCCTACAGCTCTGAAAGACTGTACTGCATAAAGATTTAGTCTTTGCAATCAAGATTAGATCATAATGACCGTGAACTATACAATTCATTTAGGAACATATATATATATACACACACACACATACACACACACACACACACACAAATGCACTGTGGGCGATCTTTTGTCCTTCAAGTGCAGGTCCTCTACCAGGGGCCAAGGAACTTGAGGGTTCTGTGCAGTATCTTAGCTGTTCCTAGGACCACAGTCTTCTGGCCAGAGATCTCGGATGTCATTCCTGGAATCTGGTGGAGCCACTCTCCCAGTTAGGGGGCTCAGTGCCCTGAGTGTTCCAGTTACCACTGGGACCACTGTTGCCTTCATCTTACACATCATTTCTTGCTCTTCTCTTAGTCCTTGATATTTCCAAGATTCTCATGCTCCTTCTTTTTGATGCTGCCATCACTTGGGATTGCTACATCTATCACTACCATCTTAGTCCTCTGCATGTCCACCACTACTATGTCCATTTGGTTAGCCATGACCAATTTGTCATGTGTTGTGTAGATACAGACTCTAGCTTTGTCATTCTCTAGCAACTTTGAAAGTGTAACCCAATTTGACCTCAGGACTTCTAGGCCATACTCAGGACAGATGTTCCTGTACACAATGCCAGCCACTTGGTTTCATGTACGCTCTTCCTGCTAGCATCTTTCACTCTGCTGTTATATGCCGGATTGTCTCCAGGACATCTCTGAACAGCCTGCACCTGGGGTCTTGCCTAATGTGGTAGACCCCACCCTCTGTCGATCTTGTGCTCAGAGCTTGTTCCTGTGCTGCTATGATTAGTGCCGCTGTGCTGTCTTTCAGTACTGATTTGTCCAGTCATTGGTAGGATTTTTCAATATGAGCCACTTTTCCTATCTGCCGGTGGCACATGAACTACAGGGGCTTTTCCTTCTATGATGATTAATCATCTTGCTCCTCTTCTGTCTTGAGTTTCTGCTGTTTGAGGTATTTACTAAGCACCTGATTGGTTATGGCCATCTTTCTGATGTACTCATGGATCTCTGTTGTTTAACTGTGGATAGCGGTTCTGACAATCACTAACCCTCATTCTCCAAGCTTCTGCTTAGCATATAGTCTCCAAGTGCTGTAATCGGGGTGAAACTTCTCTAGTGCCCTCTTCATGGTTCCCCTTGTTGCTATCCTCAGTGTCAGCTATATTGCCTTCCCTCAGTTCTGACTACCTTCCTTTTCTTTGTTACTATTCGACTACACTTCCAAATGACATTCTGATGTCAGTGCTGTAGATCCTGGAGGTGTGGGTCAGTGAATTGATGTCTCAGTCACGTCTGGCATACGACTTGACGGTCTGGCATGACGAGTGTGTCACTGTATCACTGCACCAATGTCAAGAGACACATTGTGTGTACACTAAGGTTGCCTTCATACTGAAGGTATTTGCAATCAAGTTGTAATTGGAGTTTTTTGCTTTTTTATGTGATCCATATCTGATTTTTATTTTATTTATTTTATTTTTTAGGACAGTCTCAATGGGCAGGTAGGTGAAGGGAATATCAGAATCAGAATCAGAATCAAAATACTTTATTAATCCCCGGAGGGAAATTACTTAAATTGAGGGGATTAATGGATAAT
>VUQH01017620.1:3551-17988 GCA_015106775.1 Etroplus canarensis | reverse complement strand
AAGCCATCAGGCTCATCAATCACCCAGGACTGAACTACAATAAAGTTCCCCTCACACTCACCCACACACATAAACCCAGAACTGCATAACACTATAAACATTATAAACCCTGTCTCTCTTACTCACTCACTCACTCACTCACAAACACACACACGATCTGCACTACCTCAACTGCTGCTACTGCACATCACTTCTTCTTTTTCTTTCAGTGCTAGTGTCTTGTGTTGTCTCTTCATTGTGCCTTTCTTTAATTTTGTTTTTCGCAGCATGTTCATCTGGGTCAGATGAAAAAGGGTTCTGTTCTTGTCATTGTTGGCTGTTCTTTGCATTGTTTGCAACTATTGTCTATGTTGCACATGTTGCACTTTATTTATTTTTTAACTTAAATTTTAAACTGTGAAAAAAAAATCCCTTCTGTCATATGTCTATATGTTTATATGTTGCACCAGGTGCTGGAGAAACGCTATCTCATTTCACTATGTTCTGTGTCAGCTAAATGTGGTTTGAAATGACAATAAAACTCTTGAATCTAACACGCAAAACAAATACTTTAGTACTAGTACAAGACTCTATAACTATAGTTGTTCCTTTTGTCTCTTCTTCAAGATCTTCTCTAGATTCTTTTGAAAATATAGCATCCTCGGACTCACCTATATACATGCAGGGGCCAACACATAAAAACTTTCTATCCACAGTACCTGGTGTTTGAATCCTTTTGTTTCCTGATTTATGGCATATTGTGGACCCATGCCTTGGCACTCTGGTATAAAATTGTGTGTTGAAAGCAGATTGGAAATCAGTCTAGCTTGATCTCACATCACCTTGCAAATATAAGACGCAACATTAACTTTCTCCATGGCCCTAATACATTCAAAAAGTGACTACTAAATTTTAAAAACACATACACACACACACACACACACACACACACACAACAAAACAGAAATGTAAACAATGTGTCAATGCAATTGTGGTCCATAATTTCTGAAAAATAACTGCAACTACGTGTATTGTGGCTCTGTCCACATGTCTTATCCACGGTGACCAAGCCCACAGTCAGCCAGGCAGAAGACTTTAGTTGAGTCGCTGGCAAAGCTGAGGGAAACTAGGCCACTGTGGATCGGTTTGTCCCAGAACATCCTTGCTTTCTCTGTATTTCTCTCTCACTCTCTCTCTCTGTCTGGCAGAATACACACAGAGGAAAGACCAACCCCCTGAAACAAAAACTACAATGTCCAGTGAAGTACAAGCTCTACACGAAATAAAAAGAATGTTGTAGACTTCAGTTATCTGACAGTGGTTCTTTTTATATGAAGTGTCAAGAGATTAACAATGTAACCATCTTTCGTTTACGATTCATATTGTTCAGCTGTGTCTATATGACAGGACAGAATAAATTGCTAAGTAAATGACTAAATAATATAAATTTTACATTAACTAATTTTTTCTATTTCTTTAATCTTCTTTACTCTTCTACTTTCATATTTGTCATAATTCCTATTAACCAACTGTATCTGTTTTCTTTAGCAACAGAACTAATGACACTTTGTGTTCTTACTTTCGTTTGGAAACCAATTTAAGCTAGTCCTACAACTTAAAAATAATGTCAGCTGACTCAAGGTTGAGTATTCAAATGAATTTCTTTGCAAGACAAAATTGTACAAACCCAAAGAGGATAGACAGACAGACACCACCCACTGAAAGATTGCTGCTAACCAAGCAGTGACACCTACCTCATAGGGGAGGTTTAGATTGCTGGTTTCTCCCTTTAATTTTGTATGAGTTTACATTGCAATATAAAGTGCTTTAAGATGACAACTGTGGTGAATGAGTAATTTATAAATAAAAGTGAATTGATTATTTTGGATATAGGTTAGTCATTTAATCGTATTTTAGATATAGGTCTATAGGTTAATCAACAGTAGCCTTCAATGTCATTGGTTGTCACGCCAGTCTCTCTTTTTAAAGGCAAGATTAGCTTAGCTCGGTACCTGCTCACTTTGTCTCACCAAGGTTTATCAAAGAATCATTGCTACAAGTTGGCAAATTTAGCTATTAATCTATTATTGTGTGCAGGCCTTTTACCAAGATGCAGCTTACTGCCAAACTTATCACATTATGTCACTGACTTGCCACCGATCACCATATATGTCATCAGTGTGCGAGTCGCAGGAGGGATGGGGAGATTCTCACCCCCCCAAGTTGGGATAAAAATGTATCTTGAAACAGTCTACAGAGCAAACAACAGTCAAATCAGAAATGGACTTTCACTTTCAGCAATTTTTGTGCAAATGCTTTTGGCAATGCAGACTGCATCCTGTTCAAACTTTTCTTAAATCCCACAAAAAAACAAAAAAAACAAACACTGTTTGGGTGTGAAAAGTACCACTAGCTAAATAAGTGAACCATAAAATGATTACAGAAGCCTTCCACAAAATCATGAAAACATTTTCACTGAGTGTCAAACACATCTGCATCTACATCAGAATTCCCCACAAAGGTGAGTTCTCCAGCTTCTCATTTCAACTGGTTAAACTTCAATTATGCACCAAGTCAGCAGTCTGTGACATCCTGCAGTTAGAAAGCCTTGCTATCCACATATGTGAAGAAATGTTACACGGTCACAACTTAAGTTCTAAATTCTTAATGAGGCTGCAGCATCAGTTGCACTGCTTTCCAACTGATGCTGCAGCTGCACTCCTGTGTGACAAGATGAACTCTAATCTGACCATCATTTATTGCATCAATCACGAGTTGGAAACTGTTTCCATGATGCTGAAAAACACATTACAGAGCTGAGTCATTGCTCTGCAGATGACCCTGTATGGTAAAGCAGGGCAAAAAAAAATCCCTCATCAAAGCAGACTGTTTTCTTAGGAATTCTTAGGATTATTTCATATTAAATATTGATATTACATGGTGCACCTGGCTGAATGGTGTTAAGTGAAATAGGGATTTAATTGTGGCACATTAAAACAGCATTTCAGCTTTTGCGTTGTCACTTAATTGGTTCGCCTGTGTCTGCAAAAGAAAAACATGCAACCAAGAATACTGTGTAAAATAATTTAATTTAAAAAAGGTTGCATTCTTGGAAACACTGTCATTATATATGTTCTAAACTTGTTTAGTTGGAGTTCATAATTATTCCATAAATGTTACATTAAAAGCAGATAAATAGTATATAGGAGCACTGTTATTCCTGAATTATTTTTGTGGAGAGAAGCCCCCCTTTTTTTAAATCCAAAAATTGCATTTTGTGTGAGATAACACCAGATTTGTTGTGCAATGACCTCAATAAAAAACAAAATTCATCCCTCCACACGCTGAATAATGCACAGGAGAGTGCCGATGCTACATGCCAGATTTTGTTCCTGGCACCAGCTAACTAAATTTTTTAGGACATTTAGTACCAGTAAAAGGTAAGCTGTTCATTTACTATCAGCCTACCAGGTTTTATGCATGGTGGAGCCGCTTGTTAGTAATTGCTCCATGGAAGAAATTCATGATGGCATGAATTCAGTCCTCTGAAGTAAATTTATTCTGAAACTTCCGCTTGACACTTAATTTTAAAAACTTAAAACTGTGTAACATGAGGTACTTGTACTGCCATATTGTGCACTCCTGCTTACATGTGCTCTTCCAATAACAGAAGCTTCTAATCACATACGCATACACATTCATTGTTTTTCATGCAGTGCTTTCAGAATACACCCTGACCTTTATTCTGTCTGCAGTGACATCTCTCCTACCTCACCAGATAGTGCGGAAACTCAAGCATACGGGAATGCACATACACACACAGAGGGAAGACACCGAGTAACTCACAGGAGACTGAACTTGTCCTGGAATTCAGTCCCAAACGCCCTTGAATGACGTCCGTGGTTTAAAAATACAGAGTTTGCAGAAAATGGATAGGTTACTTCATCCTTGGTGACCTGTCCCTGTTTCTAATTGGTGTTCCACAACACTGCAAGCAATACTCCCAATACTCCAGATATCCCAGAACCCATCATGTTATATGACCTGCTGGTCCAGTGTAATTTCTGCCATTTACACTTCCACAAAGAAAAAAATGAGAAGCAGATACTTAATACCTGCAAATCTGTGTGCACAAACTGTGTATAGATAACATGTGTGCAACACCAGAGAACATGCTGCATTCCCCCAGCCCATGACAAGCTTAGGTCTGCCTGCATGCAATATGCTGTGTCCATCATGACACAGGTGCCTATGTGATCCATGTATCAAAGTGCCAAGGAGAGTAACTGAGGCTTGGCAGAGGACCAGCGCATGTGGTCACGTGAAATGATGAGGGTTAGAAACTATAAGGAGAAGAGAAAAGCATTCATTAAACAGAGAAATACTTCTTAAGGCTGGTTGCTACATTACTACATGTAAGTGAAGACAGATCACATTACCATATCCTCAACTTTTATACATCAAATGTGGCTGTATTTATGGAAATACTTTAGTTTTTTCCCCCCAAACTCCATTTTCATCTTTTCAAATCATGTGTATGAAAATATGTCCAAATTGTGACCTGAATATGACCACCCACTATCTATTTTTCTGGATCCAACAGCAACACAAACAAATTCAGCTTTAAAATCCTAATCTTTAAAAGGCTGTATCTACAAACTATACATAAGAAAGTATGTAAGATAATAGGATAAACGTAGCCATTTTTGCCTTCACTGGAACAAATTAAAAACCTGAAAATACTTGAAATATTTCAAGTTGTAAAAGCCTGCATGCTACACAATGACATCTTTGATTATACCTTCCCTGAAAGTAGTCATTTACAAGGCAAACACCTCACCTCCTGTTATTTTTTCCAAACTTTTTAGAGCTCCCTCAAAAAACTACAAAAAAAATGTATATAAAACTTATGGGAGTCACCCTTTAAAGTAAACATGTTGATGATGTTCACTGTATCTACCACTAATGTGTGTCAGTTTAATTAAAGCTCGATCCACAAGAAGCCGAGCACTTTCTCCAGTCTTCACCTTCAAGGTATTTCTGTCCTTATCCAGATTACCCTGAAATCCCTGTAAGACCTGGACAATCCTAAGCTATCCAGGGCTCTGGGGCAGCCAAAACCTCCCCTTCTTCCAGTTGCCTACTTCAACACCACTGCAACTGTACTGCAGGCCTACACTGGCCTACTTTACTTTCCATTTTATGCACACCTACCCCATCTTCTAAATAACACCCTAATTTCATGATACGTTCCTCCTCGCACTCCTCTTCCATTTATCAGCTTTAAATCCCTGTATATACAGCCCCTCAGGGCTGCCATCAGGGTGTAATTTTTCCTGTGGACCATGTGCAACTATTGATCAGGTGCAAATCATTTTTATTCTTCTTCCTCAGTCCAGGTAAGATCAAAGGCGTGTGAAAGAAAAGTCTGATAAGTCTCAGTTGGACATTGCCTGGTCCAGTGACACTACAGTCTCCTGTAATCTTACTGGGAACCCTTCCATTGCAGTTAGCCCCTCCTGCTGCTCAGTCTTGCAAATACATAAGACAAGCAGAGTACAAACAACAGGCACCACAAGTAAGAATCAGAGATCATTAGTGTATAGTAATTTTGGTGCCAGAGCCATATCCAGCTGTACAATCTTAATTACCGCACCATCCCCATGGCCTAAAGAGAGGATTAGAATTTGAAATATATCCACTGCAGCAACACCACTTCTACTCTGTTTACAACTCTTCCTGATTCGCGCCCCTCCAAAACAGCTTATATGTTATTGAAAACATCAGAAATGGCTTTCCAGGGCTCTTCAGATGACTGGGAGAGCATTAGATAATCACAGGACCCCCCGCTGTCTTCTTCACTTGCTAAAAGAGGACCACTGATGTCACTGTTGCATGTGGGATTAGAGAGTGACACGAGCTGGGGCTTGGCACACAACCTGCACTCCAATCACAGACATAGACAAACATACACACGCAGACACAAATGCTGAATAAGGATGACTGCAGGCCAACAGACACATTAAAGGAAGTTTGTAAAAACACAAAGAAATACAGATCAGACTAACAGCAAAATATCCTGCTACATTATCAAAATAACTATACTGATTAGAAAATATGTAAATGCAGTGGTAAAAAAAAAAACTTTAGACTTTATGTCTAAATGAAACTAATATTGCTATCAAGTTATTTTATAAATCATGCTTCTCTTTGCACCCAATTTACACTGTATAGGCAAAAGTATTTTCTGACCCCCCCTGCAGCTAGAACAGCTTTCACTCTTCTGAGAAGGATAGTTCGTTCCAATGGTGTTTGATGGGGTGGAAGTCAGGGCTCTGCGTGGGCCAGTCATGTTCTTCCACACCAAATTCACCAACCCACACCTTTATGGACCTTCCTTTGTTGCAAAGAGAAAAGGGCCTTCCCAAACTGTTCCTACATAGTCAGAAGCATAGAATTGTTCAGAATGTCCTGGTAAGCTGAAACAATAAGATTTCCCTCACTGAAACTAAGAGGGTACAGGTTGATTAAGAACAGTAACACTCCTCCACCAAACTTTATAGCTGGCACAATGCCGTCAGGCAGGCAATGTTCTCTTGGCAATTGCCAAACCCAGACTCATCCATCAGACTGCCAGATAGAGAAGGTGTGATTAGTCACTCCACAAAACATATTTACACTGCTCAAGAGTCCAGTTGCAGCATGCTGTACGCCACTCTGACACTCGTCATTGTGCTTAGTGATGTAAGGCTTGCATGCGCTGCTCAGCCATAGAATCTCATGCCATGAAGCTCCTGGCACGCAGTTTTTGTGCAGAGGGTAATGCCAGAGGAGGTTTGGTGCTCTGCAGTTATCAAATCAGTCGAGTGTTGGCAACTTTTACACACTATGTGCTTCACCCTGCACTAACTTTACATGGTCTACAACTTTGTGGCTGAATTGCTGTGGTTTGTAAATGCTTCCACTTTGCAATAATACCATTTACAGTTGATCATAAAATATTTAGGCGGGAAGAAATTTTACAAACTGATTTGTTATAATGGTGGCTTCCTATTACAGTATCATACTCCGATTCAGTGAGGTCATTAGAATTCTTTCACAAATGTTTGTAAAGACATACTGCATGACGAAATGCTTGATTTTATAAGAATAGGCAATGGAACTGAATAAAACACCTGAATTAAGTAATTAAGATGTGTTGCATAATACTTTTGTCCATATGCTGTCTTATCTTATCATTGTAAGACTCTTTTAAAGAACTATTCTATTGTTAACACTCCTCATAAAAGTCCAGATTATTTGGATTTTAAATGCAACTGTGAAACTGACTTCACTGAATATATTACACTGGAAACTCTGAAATTTTGAACTGGTTTATTGTGAAAACTCAAAACTAATACTTTCAGATAGATGTCAAATATTTCACCGCTATACTCTAAATTCAGTGGCATTTAAAATTTCAACCTGAAGTATCTCAGTACTGACTACATGAGGTATACAGTTGTTTGCATCATCCATATGCTTGCAGGCTCTTCTTGCTTGCATACGAACACTGGCATTTAGGCAAAATTTTCTTTAAGGAGGTATGAGGAAGTATGACATAATCACATACACTCAATAACGATTTAAATGAAGAATTAGAGAGTGAAATTTAATCTGTCACATTTCTGATGTTTATTATATTGCTGCCATCTAAATTTTGGATTTAGCCCATTTACTGTACCCTTTTCCATCTTGAAATGCATTTTGTACAGAACCCATTTCACCTTAACCGTTATTATTGGTAAATACATACTAAATGGATCACCTAACCCAACTTCTAAATAAGGACTGATTAAGACAATGCAAGCATACAGAGAAAGCCTTTTTCCTTTTTCCATGGATTACTTTCTGGTCAAAGCTTGGCATTTTCCCACCTATCAAAGATGACTGACTGTAAGTAAAGAGTGACATAGTACAACAAAACAGATTAACTCTCAATGTGGTAACACAAAACCTCTAAGAACCCCTTGTTTTTGAATACAGTTATAATGTAAAGGAATAAATGATCCAGAATAACATTTCACATGGCTACAAACAGCTGTTCTGATGCACAGAGTTAAAATAGGCAGCCTGCAAGGAATATAATCAGACAGGTGCAACAGGTATAATAAATGGCACGGGTGTTTGTCAAAGGCATGTTGGAATGTTTTAACAATTAATTCACTTTTTCTTGTAACATAAGTATGTTGCACTGTCATTGTTTCTCACGTGCATGCCAGTGACTTTATTATTGTCTGTTCTATCATAGTTTCCACTGAAGCATTTCCTGTTCTCCTGTGACTTCCAACATGCAATCTAGAGTTAGTTAAGTGATTGTTTTGAGACTTTGTGATACGTGTTTTAAGCATTTTGAACCTGAACTAGAAAGTGACTGGAATAATATCATCTAAGAATCAAATTCATCAGTTCAAAGCCAAAAAATATGGAGCATAAAATCATCTTAAAATATTCCAGTAAAGTTGTGCCAAAGTTTCTTTCTTTGACATGCAACATTAGATCAACTTGATAGGAGAATGAAAATGAAAAATATCAATTTAAAACACTGGTTATACTCAGACTGACCTTTAGATTTTAAGGTAGAAAAGGCCGCTTTGATAAAGCAAAAGCCAAAATGTTACAGGCTAATACACATGTATACACATAAGACTTGCAATTCTAAGCTTTTTTTTTATTATTATGGTGAAGCTAACCATTAAAGATTGGCTTACTTCCTGTTTATGAAACTTAGCTGCAAATTTTATTTGCATGTCACGGTCAAATGGTTCTCATTACTACAGTTTTGTTAGATTCAAATAAGACTTTGACAGGGCCAATTAAGCCAAAATTTAAAAAAAAAAAAAAAATGGTCACACTGATCTGAACTTTCTCATGAAAATGAAAACTTAGTTTCCACACTGACCCTACATATGTCCTTACAAGCATACAACTGACACTACAAAAACAATGTGCACCATCTGTGCTCTGCCCCACCAACACTGTGAGGGCTATATCAGCTGAGGGTACAGTATATCTCCAGAGAAAAAGACAGGATGCACTACAGAGAGTTTTGCGTCATAGTTATATCCCTTTAAACAAAGACGGTAGTGAGCAATGCTGCTTTAATGTGCTATATAGCAGGTGAATGAGTGTCTTGCACATTTAGTGAGGCTTCTGTAAGCTCAGCAATTCTTCAGTAAAGAAAGGCAGAGAATGAAGTCAAAGACTCTGGAGCATTTTGATTCTAAAACAGTTTTAGATCAACTGCCAAGTTTTGCAATAAAACCAGGTTTATAATTTAATACTAAATCTACATTTTTTTGGTGCTTTCTAAATCTTGCCCCAGAAGGAATCTTTCAACATACCAAACTACATACAGCCTTTCTCCAGTTTATTCTGGCTAAAGGATAGTGGTGTGATGGAGCGTGAAAATGTCCAAAGTACTCCAGTAAACAGTCGCTATTAACATGGCTGTTAGCATTGTTAACACAATGTACTGTATTGTTGCAACAGGCCAAGATCACCACATAAGGGTTTATTCCAGAGCAGACCCCACTCCTCTGGACACTCACACTGTGAAACTATACGACTGATAGCCCTTTCTTTTTAGGGACAATGATATTTGTGCCTTTCAAAACCACCCATAAGTGTGGGATTGAGACTTCAAGTGATTTGACTGTAACATAGAGGGTCACGAGAGAAAAAAAAACAGCACAGAAACTTAAATATATAGAATGTTTTTCAGCAAAATTAAATTTTTGTAACCCTGTGTCTCTTCCGGGAATCTTCATGGAGTAGTTTGTGATGGCTGTTATTTGTTCCCTACACAAATAGTTCCTTCGCTTAAACACAAAAAGTGGATAGAAAGGTAAAAAAAAATTTAAATACCCAGCCTCTGTTCACAGGACCACTAAAGCTTAGCAATTCACATGAAACATCTTATTTTGTCTGATGTCCAGGCAAAAAAAAAAAAACCCAACCGAAACATAAATGGCAAAGCAAAGATTTCAAGGAGTCGAAGCTCAGAGCCAAGATGCACTCCAGCACACAGCTCATATATCCACAGCTCATAGGTTTGACCATTTGGTTTTAAATAAATTAAACAAATAGTATAATGAGTTAATTTTGTGACAATTAAGGCTGCTGCTGGGCGTTTCTAAAGTGTCAAACTTCTTCTACATGCCATATAAATGGTTTCTGTTTATTTCTCACAATTCAGAGTGAATCACATCACTTTTTAGGCTCACATTTGGCATTCTCCAAATCTACAACATGCAAAACTATTTCACATGCATTGCCAAGTCTTATAATGGATTTATGCTTCTGTGTTGAAACAGCACTGTAAGGACATCATAGCCACAAACCCTTCTGAAATCCTATGCCATAACCTGATATGCACCTCCCTAGAAATATAACTACACATCGGGTTGAAGCACAACAGGCAGAGGTACAAATGCTGGTGATGGCCACTTACTTGGGCTACATTGTAGCTCTACAGAGACTCGCTGCAGAGGTATAAATTAAGCTTTAGTTAAATTCTGTGAGAAACAGCGTACATTCTTTATTCTTCTGGCAGTTGCCATTTATTATTGCACAATTATTAGCAACCTACCAGGATTCTGGTACACTATGGCTTGAAAGTATTAAGAGGTTAAGTGTGAAGTGAATAACAACAAGCAAGGCTGTTATCACTGATCTAATCACTACCAAAAATGAAATTAATCAGGAGCATGCAATGCTGTACATCATATTTTTTGAGATGCTTATCCTACCATGAAAATCTCAGGTTGTGGCATCCCTACAAATAAAAATAATTGAGTGATCAATGCTAGTGACAGCAGTGATGTGTGACACTTCAACAGTGTACAGACTAAAGAAATCCTAAGAACGGCACACCTAGCAGGTCTTTGACATAAGACTGTTTCCTATAAAGGCCATCTTCCAGAAAATGTAAACACTCTGGCAGCTTCCAGCTCTCTGGATGCTTTAAGCACAAAGCTACATTTGAAACACACACCAGTGGCATGACAACATAGCCCATGCAGATGCTCAGAGCTTAGAAAGCCCAGAAATTAGGAGAGGTACATTCAAGGAGGAGCTTTGAAGGCCAGGGCCCACTCAGGTCTACATTCCTGTGAGCTCCTGAGAACGCTGCAGCAACATAAATACTTTTATTGCCTTGTTTTGGAAGAATACCATTTCAGTAATCTCATGAAACCATCACATGCCGACCTTATGATACTAAATTCTTAACCTAGAGGGGGAGCAGAACAAGCTTTGAATGTGGCCTTGCTTGTTAAGACTATTTCAAAAACAATGGGAGGTTCTGTTCCACATGAGTACATGTTACCCAGTTGACACCCCACAAGTGAGCAAGCCCTGTGAGATGAAGAGACCCACTGTAGCTACACCCGAGGTGACAAAGATTTATCATATTACCCTAATTTAATTTCTTTACAGCATCTACATTCAGGGTGTCACTATATGAAGTTTGAGAGCTGCTTAACATTCAAGCACAGAGTAGTTCTAGGAAATAAAATGAATGACTACTGTAGTACAGTACTGTAGTTGACCCTGAAATCTTGGACAACAAATGCTGTATGCAAGCATGCTTGATAAGTTCTAGAGCTGCCTATACATCAATCAGAGGGCTGTGGTTACTCCATGGGCCCCATCTTGCCTCCTCTGAACTCCTTCTGCTCATGTGCCAGTGGAGATAAATGACATAGCAAAAAAAATCCTTAACCCCCCTTACTGCCCTTGCAGGCACTCCAGACAGGAAGGGAAACACAGGGACACGGCAGCTGACATTTTGTTTTAATAAAAAAGATAACAACAAATTTAACATGGTTATTAAAGAAGTTTGCAGTGTTTCATGTTATGCCACTAAATGAGAGGTTCAAAAAATACAACAGAAAAAGAAATGTTAGTTTATGCATTTGCACTTTTTTTGCCAAGAGCTCGGTCTCATATCTGTCAATTAAATATGTAACTACAGTCATAGGCTGGTGAGCTTATCTTGACATAAGGACTGGAAACAGGGAGAAACTGCTCATCTGACTCTGTCCAGATGTAACCAAACCCATATACCAGCACCTCTAAATCTAACTGATTACCAAGTTTTGAGTTTGTTTGTTTAAATAATGCTTTATAGCACGAGAACTTTGCCCCAGTGGGATTCAAACGGCCAACTATGGCAGCGTGCCAGGGGGGAGTGCCATGCTCTGGGCTATAAAAGACCACTGTACATATACGCATGACATCTTTGATAGACACGGATAAACATAATCCATCATTTGATCCATACAGCAGCTGTAAAAGACAAAGACAACAGCGTGACTACTGAAGTCAACTAAACGTAAGCACGCCTATGGGTGCACAGAGAGAGACTAGCACCTATTGTGTATTCAATCATATGCGGCAATAAAAATGGTTAGAAGTATTTAAGAATATCAACTTTGGGAATCTGAAGAGTATTGCCTAAGAACTAAAGTTATATAGTGCAAAAGCAACTAAAAGGGGAAGAGCAAAGAAAGTTCGATAGCCAAATGAAAGACAGAGAGAAGGAGCCAGTATCATTCTCCGTCCTCTCAGCCAGCAGAAAAAGCACAGTGGATTAATTCATCACCATGCTAAGCCTTTGCCCTCCTCTGGAATAAATTACCCAATGACTCTCAACTTAGACTAAACACACACATGCACACACACACACACAAAACTGGCCATAGGGAGAGCACATGGAAACACTGGGAGAGAAACTGACAAATGCAGAGAGTCTGCACAGGTCAGCAGTGTATCATATCTTATTACACACTCTTCAGAAGAAAGATGTATCATACAGGCGTATAGATCAGAGACTTTTAGTTAAGCAGCAGTTAAGTGTTTCTCAGCTGATCGAAAAGCAACCCTGTGGGCTTCATCACTTGTGGGGATGGGAGGGTTAAACGGTGGGGAAGTCTGAGGTATTGCCGAGTGATACCACTTATGTTAGCACATGCAGAGGCTGAAATCAGTCAGTAAGCAAGATGGCATACTCACTCTACATAATTGTAAGCTTAGTACCTTTTGCTGCCCTTTTCCATTTATACTAACAGGTAACAGTAAAGCTGATTCTTCATTTGCTGTTTGAGGGGGGAGAGAGCTACTTGATTTCCTTGAGTGGGGGCAATCAGACTGGAAAAGTCAAGGCCAGATAAATGGTGTTGTGTTTGACTGAGGTCTTTCTCTGCTTGGGCCAACATATGTGCGCACACACACACACACACACACACAAACAGACAGACACACACACACACAAAGCCCACTATCACAGGACCTTGTACTTGAGCCTTATCGTCACTGGAGCAGCCCAGATGGTAACGTACCCTTGACAATAACTCACATCACACTCCCAAACTTCTATTGAATCTTTCTCACACTGTAGATGCCTGCACGTGTTCTGTCCTTGCCTCACTTGCTCACAAGTGTAAAAAAAAAAATGTAAGCGAAGGTATAGAAAAGTTAACATTTGCTTAATACAGTTTTCTAATGAGCTAGACATGTACGCTGTTGTACTTATTGCAAGCTGTGGGGTACTGCATGTGCTCTCTTCAGAATCACAATGATTCAAGGCAAAGCCCAAAACATATAATAATAAAAAAAAAAAAAGAAGATAATTACATAAGAGCAATTATGCAGAGAAATGCAGCACATACATTTTAGAAATTAGAGAGGTATTATTGGTGGACAGTGTAAAACTAATCAGTTAATCAACTACACATGGTTTCAGGGCTGCTTTCTACTGTCACCTAGTAGGACTTAGTGCAGTTCTACAATTTCAAAAACAAATGGTATATTGCTCATTAGGTCTGTATTCCCAAATATTTTCTGAATGATAAGCAACAAATGAGTGCTTTTCATTTATAGTGCCTAGCAAAAGCCTTATTAAAGCTAGGTGGTGCAGAAACACAATTCCACATCAATCAATGTCATTGATCACTTTTTTGAAAGAACAAATCAAAAAAGCTAGAACACGCAGTAGTGGCATGGATTCCTGAGGCTTGGATGCATCATGGCATGCTAATGTACACATGATTTTTAATGACTGCAACTATAAAATACTTTCTGTGCATTACGGTTAAACTAAATCTGGTTACTCACTTGGAAAAAGCTCAGCGCATGTCAACGATAACACCTTACAGAACAAGAATGAACAATTTCCAGCTGAAGAAGATTTGTATACCATTAGTCTATCTCAGTCAGGGAACTAATTCAATCAGAGGCGTCTTGACGTGGGGCATCTGTCACACAGACTTCTCACTGCATCCCGAGGTGACATGTGGCCACAAAATTCAGCTTGGCAGAGGTCCTCAAATAGCCTGAGGTCTGTCGGACACTCTCTCATAAATACACAGATGCACTCCTTCACTACAAAAGTCACAAGATCCCACTTTCTGCTTTG
>VUQH01017611.1:2925-17573 GCA_015106775.1 Etroplus canarensis | reverse complement strand
CATGCACTTGAGAATCAGGCACTAGACAAGGATAATTATAATGATATTATGGTATAATTACAAGGATATAGGCACCATTTGTGGCTCCTGGAGTGGCCGCTGCGTACTGCTGCCGCGCCGCCATCTTGTTCATGCATCTTGTCCATATGGAAGTGGTAAGTTTTTGGCTTCTTACTTGGTCTAGCTCCCTCACTCATTTTATACCCTTTCTTAAATTTAGTAGAAATAAATTGGAGGCTAACTAGGTAACTTGGTAGCTTGCTAGAGAAGTGCAACAGTTGGCGTGGAACGTGCATGCGTGGTGACCTGCGTGTCAGAAATATCAGATGTCAGACTGGCTGCCCTGTGTGTCAATCAAGTGACAAATGTAATAGAGAGGATGGATGATAGGCCGACGTCTATTTTTTTAAAGCCATGCGATCTACAAGCACTACCTTTGTGATCGACCGGTAGATCACGATTGACGTATTGAACACTCCTGCACTACATGGTCAAATCTGTTGGGCCACCTACACATTACACCTACAGCAGTTTTATGACATTCCATTTTAAATCCAAAGGCATTAATATGGAGTTAGTCCCCTTTTGCAGTCGTAACACCTTCCAGTCTTCTGGGAAGGCTTCCTGCAATATTTTGAAGTGTGTCTGTGGGAATTTTTGCCCATTCATCCAGAAAAATATTTGTGAGGTCAGACGCTGATGTTGGACAAGAGGGTCTGGCTCATAATCAGCATTCAACTGATCCAACCATGTCTTTATGGACCTTGCTTTGTGCACTGGGGCACAGTCATGCTGGAACAGGAAAGGGCCTGCCCTAAACTGTTCCCACAAAGTCAGAAGCATAGAATTGTCCAAAATGTCTTGGTAAGCTGATGATTTAAGATTTCCCTTCAATGAAACTAAAGGGCCCAGGCCAGCTCCAGAAAAGCAACCCCATAGCATTATCCCTCCTCCAAACTTTACAGTTGGCACTCACCAAACCTAGAAATATTCATCAGATTGCCAGATTGAGAAGCATGATTCATCACTGCACCGGACACACTTCCACTGCTTCAGAGTCCAGTAGTGGTGAGCTTTACTCCACTATATTCGACACTTGGCATTGTGCTTAGTGATGTAAGGCTTGCATGCAGCTCATTGCATACAATCTGCTGATGTTAAGACCAGATGAGGGTTGGGAGTGTGCGGTTATTGAGTCAGCAGAGTGTTGGCCGATTATTATGCATTATGTACCGCAGCACTCAGCAACCCCACTCTGCAACTTCACGTAGTCTGCCACTGCATAGCTGAGTTGCTGTGTTTTGCAATAATACCACTTACAGTTGATGGTGGAATATCTAGGAAGGAAGAAATTTCACCAGCTGACTTGTTGCAGTTGTGGCAGTGAGTGTAATTCAGTGAGTTTTTTAGAACAACCCGTTCTTTCACAAATGTTTATAAAGGCAGACTGCATGGATGGGTGTTTGATTTTATATACCTGTGGTGATGGGACTGAATGAAACACGTGAATTCAGAAGAGGTGAAACCCATTTGAAACTGATTAGAGTGTACAGTGTTAAAAAGTGTAGAAATTTTTGGTTTCAAAATTCGTCTTACTTAATTGCCTTTTAAATTGCTGTAAACTTGGATTCTGAACCCACAAATGCCACTTTAATGATTCATAATCCTTGTTTACTCACATCTTGGCCTAGTGTGAGTTCATATGAAACATCTATCCAACATTTATTCTTATTCGAAGAAAAGTTGTGGGATTAAGATTTCTAATTTGCTATCTGGTGAGCTGAAAATCATATTTGCAGTGACCATCACTGCGTAGTTGCTCTGATTTAAGTAGTTTGTGTTTGTGGAAGTCCTGAACTTTTTGTGGAAGACTGTCACGAGCTCAGTGTATTTTCTCCAGAGTATCGAATCCCTCAATTACACACGTAACCAGTAGTCATTGCGGGCTCGTCACGTGACGACAGTGATTTCCTTCAACACTCAAAGGAAATGATCTCTGTCGGTCTGTCCGTCGTTCATCCAGCCTCCCCCTGCCCTCCCTCTGAGGAATAAGTGATTATGTGTTTTGCCAATGCGTTTGTGGAAGTCTTTTGATATGCACAAACACAGATTCTAATGCGCCTGCAACAGCGGCTTTTTTGGCTGACGGCTGATTAGGATGCCGGCTCATGGCTGAGTCCGCGGGGCCCCAGCTGGGCGCAGGGAACATCGCTCATTACACATTTTCTAGAAGGGGGAAGGCTAATTCACACGGCCGCGCAGCATGCCGGTGTAGGTGTAATCATATCATTCTAAATCACCGGTCAGTTACGCGCCGGCAAAGCCTCCGCTCGTGCCAGAGGGCCGGCTGGAGCCTGATTAAAGCTTGGCCAAAGACAAAGTGACACGTCCTTAACCTCATCAGAGGAGACGTTAAGCAAACCATCACTTACCCGTCAAGGTGCGAGGCTCACCCCGCCGAGACCCTCAGCCCTGAATGAATTTTCAACCTCTTCTTTTCCTTTCTTTTTTGTAAATTAGAGCTTTCTTCACAGGGAGCAGCATGCATTTTTTATGAAGGCATCATGGCCGATGGTGGATGGCTGCCTGCCTGGGCGTTCCCATCACTAATACACCACTGTCCTCTTGATTTAATTAGACAGTGGCCCCGCGATTTTCGACAAGGAAATATCTGCTCTAATTAAGCGGTATACTTCACCAGAGAAAGAACAGACAGCACAATTCAATGCAGGGTTAATGTGGTCATAAAAAATCCATGATTTCTTACCCTTTGCCCTCCTTTTTTTGGGGCGTTTTTCCCTCAATTCTCAAGCTTGAAATGTCTTTTCTCTCTGTGTATTTCCGCCTTCTGAACAGTCCAATTACTTTTTTAGTTTGGTTTATGATTATTCATGCTAGAGAGACTCCCAGCCATTAATGGACTTAGCACTGTTTTGTACTCTCTCGCTGGAAATAGATAATTACTCCATTGAGGAGGCGAACCTTTGCAGTCCAACCTTCCTGTTGAAAAGGAATGAATGTGGCGTTACATGTATGTAATTTCTTAAAGGAAGCATTCTCTCTGTAGCCTGCAGGGATTAGGCCTAATGACAGAAGTTAATTATATTAAGAGTAATTTTCAAAAACAGTTCATGAACTGCAAATTATACTTAAAATTGCTCCTTAATGCTCTTAACTGTAATTAAATTGCCTAATATCTTAAGAAAATGAACATGTGGGACAGGAGTAATGGGTGAGGGGAACTTTTAGGAGTTCAGCGGTTAATGGTCCGCGGGTAAAATCAGTAATGTGATATTCAGATTGTGGTATTGTGGGAATTCAGGAGCAGTTGTGGTGGGTTTGTGTGGTCAATATTTTGGCCAGTCGCACAGATGAATAGAGGCAGTTTAGTGTGAAAATGCTTCAACAGCTTCTTAGAGGGCTGAGCAGAGAGAAGCATTCACAGCAGAGGGTTGCATCTCATTCTTTGGGCTCTGTAGTGGTTCTCTGGTCTTTTTCATAGGGTTCTTGCTGAAAAGAAGCTCTGCAGATAAAGCATGTTCATGAGGCTTTCATTGCAAGTCTAATTTTTTTAAAGCATAAATGTCTCCGTAGTGTATTGTTTTACACGTTCGCATTAGAAGCAAAAGGTCCCTGGTTTGATTCCAGGTAGGGACACAAGCCCCTCTCACCGTGGAGGGTTGCGTCAGGAAGGGCATCTGGCATAAGACCTCTGCCAAATTACTAATGCGGATTAATCTGCTTCGGTGACCCCTTTGAGGAGAATACAAGGGAGCAGCTGAATGTACATAAATGGAATGACAAAGCATCACGGTTGCAAGACATCGGCATCTTTCATGTTTGAAGAGATACACCTCCAGAGGTGGTTGACAATGACCAAGCTAAGATCCTGTGGGACTTCCAAATACAAACAGACAAACTGGTGATGACCACCCAACTGGACATAGTAGTGGTGGACACGCAGAGGCAGAAGGCCGTAGAGACAGATGTAGCAACATCAGGAAGAAGGAACACGAGAAGCTTGAGAAATACCAAGGGCTGAGAGAAGAGGTAGAAAATATGTGGAAGGTGAAGGCAACAGTGATTCCTGTGAAAATCGGAACACTCGGGGCAGTGACCCCCCCCCCCCAACTGGGAGAGTGGCTCCAGCAGATTCCAGGAACGACATCCGAGATCTCTGTCCAGAAGAGCACAGTTCTAGGAACAGCTAAGATACTGTACAGAACCCTTAAGCTCCCAGGCCTCTGGTAGAGGACCCAAGCTTGAAGGACAAAAGACCACCCATAGGGCAAGTGGGGAATTTTTATACACACACACACACACATATATATATATATATATATATATATATATATATATATATGAAAGACAAATACCAGACAATAACTCTATAAAAGAGGTAATCACATGAATAAAATGTGATTAAATAAAGGAGGTTTCTGATCCTGGGGTCCTTATAGAGACCTTAGCTTTGGAACAGCCAGGAAGGCCTCACCTGAAGATCTGCTTGTTAGCAAATAACTTCTTTGGTGCACAATTTAATAAGCAGCAGTGACCTTCAGGGGTCTTAAATGAAGACAGAGTTAAAGTGCCAAAACCTGCAGTTCCTCTAGTATCCACTTGAGGCTGGTTTCAAAAGTGAGTCAATCCCCATAGACTCCCATGTAAAAATGCCCAACTTTACAGCAGAGATAAACATGTTTACAGACTGCTACAAGAAACAGCTTTCATCTCTACAACTAATTTCTACTTCAGTGAAGTCTGTACAGGTTGTGAATTATTTTAACGCTCTCCCATTTCAGTTTTATTAATCCTTAAAGTTAAGTATTATTAGGAGTCCCTGAACTGGGCCTCTAGATTGTGCTCGTGTTGTTTGTCCTTCCAGAACATTTTTAATACAATTTTGTGACATATTATGCCTGCTGTTATGTAACTGTAACGGTTTACACATTTGTTTTGTAAGTGAAAGGTCCCTGGTTCAAGTTTGGGTGGAGACACAAGCCCCTCACTCAATAAGAGGGTTGTGTAGGAAGAGCATCTGGTTTAAAACTATGCCAAATTACTGATGCAGATTGATCTTCTATGATGACCCCTTGGGGAAATACATGGGAGTAGCTGAACATGCTTTATTGGTTAATTGTGCTCATAACCCATCCAAAAAGTCTGTTCTCTAGTTATGACAGCATGCTTTATGCACTGTTGGATCTGAACAGTCACTGTAAAACACTAAACAGTAAAAGTCTGTTAGTTACAAACTTTCATAATAACTGTACAGCATGGATTATTTTGGAGATTATTATTCCCTAACTCATTATTTCCTAACTTTATTAAACCTTGAAGTCATGCATTCATAGGGGCGTGGTTGCTTTGAGAGCTGTCTTTGAGGCTTCACGTGAACAACCTGTACTCAGTGAACTGGACCTCTCCACCATGCTTATTGTGTCAGTCCTTTGAAAGCATTTTTAATACAGTTTTGCGACATATTATGGGTTTCTGTGTGGTTAATTGTACCCGTAGCTCATCCAGTTTTGATGGGTGGAATGCTAATATTTTATTAGTCTGTTACATTGTACAAAACAGCAGATATCTGTGTCTGTGTGATACAGTCATATAGTTTAATGTTCAGTTGCTAACTTAACATGTTAGCATTCTATACTTTCATCCATATATAGTGACTTTTGGCTTCATAATAATAATAATAATAATAATGATAATAATAATAATAACAATAAAATATGTTTGCCACTGAAGCTAAAACTGAGACTTAAAAACAGGATTTCATAAACTAGTGTTTTGATGTGAGGTTTAAACATTTTCAGCCTATTGCAGAAAAGGTTTGGCTCTCTACTAATAATTCTCCTCTGTATATAAACTTTTTTTTAATTACTCACCTTTTTGGATTTTTACCAAGCCTAAAAGGTAGGGGTGTGGCTTCTATGACTAGCAGGTTTGCTTATAGAGGCAGCTATAGCCGTTAGCTGATTATCACGCTAATTAGAGTTGTGGTTGTGGTTATGGCTCCTTTTGGATCCCTTTTGATCAAATTCTCTGGCAAATATTATGGCTTACTGTGTGGTTATTGGCATAGTCTGTAAGCAGTTTGGTGAGTGAAAATGTCACATTTTCTTATCTTCCCTCCAGTTTATGGATACAGCTAGCATTTCAAGCAAGCTAGCATTAGTTAACAACTTAGCACTCCATCCCCTCCTCCGGTTATGGTCACTTCTGGTTTGCAAAAAAATCAAGGTGGTAAAATAAAGTTAAAGTGGAGTCAAAATGCAGAGTCCTCCAAAAATGTGTGACGTTAGGGTGGCTATGTCCATCTTTTATATACAGGCTGTGGTATAAACTTGCCTATTCTTTGCTATGAAACAAAATGTGAAACTGTCTAAAGGTCATGTCAGCGGTAGGGCCTCATTTCAGACATCTCATTTCTGCACTCTGCACATCCATACATTGCAGCTGTGAGTAGGAGCGAGCAAACTTTTGATGGAAAAGGAGCCCTGGAAGTGTGGCCTCACTTCCACCAAACCTTTCACTCTGACAACATTTACCCATCATGACATGCTCGTAGTACATTCACAATTGCATGAGGAGATGAGTCGGCCGCGCCACACTGCAGTGAGTCTCGCCGTCTGTGTTGCAGAGACACTTTTCCGCACGCCTCCGCTCGCTCGGCTACAACTCCTGTCCTCCGTGGAATTAGTTTTCTTTCTCTCTCCTCTTCAAGCTGGTGAAACACGTAAAGTGAAAAGTACTTGAGCTGTTGTATGTTTTAATCCCCCAAACGGTTGACGACGTGCATTTTTAAGCATTTCTGAGCTCTTACGGGAGGAGGGAGGGGAAGAAGAAGGAAAAAAAAAAAAAAAAACAGGAGAATTATGTGCATTTGTCTGCCTGTAATTAGGTGTATTTCTTCCCTGAGTTTTTATTTAATGATTGGCTTTTACAGCAAGGGCCGGTACTTTTTTGAAGTGTAATGATTCTCCACTCAGGCGACTTAAAAGGTAGGGGGAGGAAAAAGAGGAACTGCCATCATTCTGCAGCTTTGAACAACCCTTAATCTGTACAAAATTTAGGTTTGCCTTGCTTTTTCCAGATCAAAGACTCACGAGAAAGTATTATTCAATCATAACTGGTATGTTAAACCAGCAAAATGCCATTGTTAAAGTACTTACAGGAGGTTTTTCACCTCAGAAAGAGAGGTTTGGAGGCTTTCCGAGTCATGCCATTTGTGCAACTGTGCATATTAAATCTACTTGGAATTTCATGTTGCTGGGACTGTCTGTTCTGTGTGGCTGAAGTGTGTGCGTGTGTGCGTGTGCGCGTGCGCGCACGCAGGAATCTTTCTCTCTCACACACACACTTGCATAAAAAAACTGCACGCACAAAAACACACTCGGCGCGGTATCTTCCATCTCCGCCGTGAAGCCAGACCCCCCTCGGCTTTTCTCACTTGTAATCATGTCCAAATTTGCACAGGAAGGCAGGGGGAAGGGGAGAGCCATGTGAACTTGTGTGGGTGTTTTCTTGTTTTTTTCTTCTTCTTCTTCTTCTTCTTCTTCTTCTTTTCACGAAAACCCGCTTCTGATTACCGCCGATCTCAGACGCCCGAGATCCAAATCACCTTCTAAAGCCTTTCAAACTTTCAAATGCGGAGCTCGAATAAACATTTTCCTCTCTGTCCTTTTTAAAGTAAGAAAGTGAAGACTTGCTTGGGGAAGGAGGAAGGCTATATCTGCCAAGTAACAAGTACATAAACTATAAATGTAAAGAATGCAGAGAGGAGTCATAGCTGGTGGAAAGCCTTGAAGGTAATTGGTAAACAACAAGTTGAACAGCTCACAGGAAGAGGAGGTCACATAAAATATCGAGAAATATTTGAATGAATCCTGTAGCTGCTGTTTACGCGCTCCTGAGTACATTTTTCTAGTCGTGTGTTGGCTTTTTTCTTGTTAACAGTATGCAAATGTGTGTGTGACTCACTTCCTCACCAGGTGAGGATTGGCTTAAGATGCAAACTAATGTATTTATATGTGTTTGCAAGTAAGATTGAATGAAGTGCTTCTCTGGTAATTTATTTGATTTGTAGATCTGCCTTGTTTTTAATCACGTCAAACATCTATTTTAACTGAAAACTACTTACATTTTCGAACTTCCATGTTACAGTCATGTGAGTTTTCCCGGGGCTGCATGCACTACTTTGAAAAACTTCGTTCACCCCATGATTCAGTAGCTTGAAAGACCACCTTTAGCAGCAATAACTGGCAATAGCGGTTTTCAATGTCGAGGAATTTTGGCCCACTTCTGTTCATCGATACACAGCATTTCAGTGGGGCTGAGGTCTGGACTTTGACTGGGCCATTGCAGCACCTTGATTCTTTTCTTTCTCAGCCTTTCTGTTGCTCTGCTTTGGATCACTGTCCTCTTGCATGATCTAATCGAGGACAAACTTCAGCTGCCAGACAGATGGCTTCACATGTGAATTTTATGGTATACAGAAGAGTCTGTGGTCGACTCAGTGACTGCAAGGTGCCCAGGTCCTGTGGCTGCAAAACAAGCCGGAATCATCACCCCTCCACAGCTGTGCTTGACAGTTGGTACGAGGTGTTTGTGCTTACATGCTGTTTTTGGTTTTCAATAAATATAGTGCTGTGCATTAGGAGTGCCCCTGTAGTGTAGTGGTTTAAACATTTGAAAGGTCTCTGGTTTGATTCTCTGGTCTCTGTGGCAATCCCTCGGAAAGAAGGGAGCAGCTGCAGGTACAAAGCAAAGTGCTGTGCATTATCCCCAAACATCGGAATCAAAATACTTTATTAATCCCAGGGGGAAATTGCTCAGTCCCAAACATCTCCACTTTGGTTTTATGATGGGAAATTTTGAAGCTATGTTTTCTCATGTCTTCATATCATCACATATTCTTTATGCTGTGACCTGGCCTCTCTGTGTGAGAACTGGATGAGGCTGGTTTTTCTCCTGCTTGTGACCCTGAGCGACGCCAAGAGAAGACGCTTGTTTTTATGCACACAGTCTCTTGCTGATATCTGTTTTATAAAAATGTTTGGCTCACGCATCTTCCTTGGTCAACTGCTTACAGGCTACTGTTGTATTCTCTTTTGTCGCTTGGCTTCCCTGTGCAGAGATAATAAAATCCATAAAAAGTAATTGCTCTGTACATTGATTTATTTCAAATTTCCATAATAGTCTGTTCCAGAGGTCTTGTGAGTGTTCTGGGTGAGTTTCTTTTCCTGGAGATAAACATTCAAATCTTGACACCCAAGAAAACGACAGCAAGAGGAGATCATCACAGTTTTGTCAAGTCGAGCTGGTGCCCTTTTTGCACACAACTTCAGTTTGACTCAAAGTTCAGTTTTGAGTCAACAAGTTTTCCAAGTTCCCTATAGGACTGAACACATTCCACTGCCTCACTCATAATGGACGTGACCATTACCAAGACCTTTTGGACAATTCTACGCTTCCAAGTTTGTGGGAACATTTTAGAGAAGGCCCTTTCCTGTTCCAGCGTGACTGTGCCCCAGTGCACAAAGCGAGCTCCATAAAGGCACAGTTGGATGAGTTTGGTGTGGAAGAACTTGGCTGACTCCTTTGGGATGGACTAGCGGAGATTGTGAGCCAGGCCCTCTCATCCAACATCATTATCTGACCTCACAAATGCTCTTCTGGATGAATGGGCAAAAATTCCCACAGACACACTCCAAAATCTTATAGAAAGCCTTCCTAGAAGAGTGGAAAGTGCTATTGTTGCAAAGGGGGACCATCTCCATATGAACGCCTGTGGATTTAGAACAGGATGTCATGAAAGCTCCTGTAGGTGCAATATGTAGGTGTCCTAATACTTTTATCCACATAGAAAAAAATGCACGCTTTTTTAATACAGAACCAGATATACTAATGTAAAGATACAAAGTTCATTTTTTTAAAAATGAGTAAGTCACTGATTTAACTTTGTTACATTTAAAATCGCAGCATGTATTATTTTTTTCAGTGTCATTTGCAGCTGCTGCTGCAATTAAAAACATATCTAAGTTCCAATTTAAACACACAAGTCCTGTTTGATTTTATTCTGTTTGCACCTCTTTAACTCCTGTTTTATCTCCATTTCCTGCTCCTATCTCTGTAGACCAATTACGCTGTTATGTTCGTTTCTGAAAGATTAATTACCTTGCATTGAGTTGCCTTTTTGTTCTTTCCTATCAATGCCTGTAAAGCGAATTAGACCCAAGTAGATAATTTTTAATTTTGCTCTCATTGTTATTCTTTTTTTAAAACACTGAAGATGCATTTGTGTGCCCGAGCTGCTTTCTGATTCTGTTTAACATGAAATTGGACGTCGGTTCAGGTTTTAAAAGCAGCGTTCTTGTTAGGGTCGACGTGTACTTGGCTTCCTCCTGCACATCTCCATTCAGGCCTTGTGTGCTCTTGGGCAGCTTGGAGGAGTTTGTGGCACTCACTGGTGTAACTGTGTGAGTGTGTGTTGGGGCCCACCTTGGCAGTGACACTAGCTATCAGCAGGGCCCAGCCGGCATGCTAGCAGTGAGACTGTAGTGTTTGTAACAAAAGCCTGTCTGACTGTAAAACGCTTCACATTTGTCCCCTGGGCAAAGCGAGGTGCAACCTTCCAGGAAAGAGGCTCTAAATGGACGCCGCAGAGGAGCGAGGGTGGCAGCGATAGCCACCATGTGTGCTGAGGAAGTCTGCGCGCCGCTCGGACCTCGACACGCAGCCAGGACGTCTGGCCAATGTGTCACACGAGACATGACAATGAGATAGAGGAGGATTTGACTTCCTTTTCTTACATTTTAAATGTTTATGGTGTTTCTTGACATTAATTCTCACAGTAAGAAGAAAAGCAGGGTTCACTCCTAACCGTGCAAAACTAAAAAAAACAAAAAAATCCCCCTTCATCGATGTCCTTTCTCTGCCCTGAAGTTTGTCCGAGAAGTTTTCTTTATTACATCGGCCTGCCTCTCATAAATGCCCCGCCATCCTCATTTGCGTGATCTCGCCAAACATCAATCTGCTGTCGGTGACGATGTCCGTGATCGGGGGTTTGCTGCCTCTGAAGGCTTTAATTAGCCGTGCGGCTCAGATTACAGGGTGTCAGGGTCTATCGGCTGATCCGGGGAGGAAGGCGATGATGACGGCGGTGGTTGAAGTGGACTGGGGTGAAGTGGGTCAGGTCCGAAGAGAGTGGACACGCAAGTGATGTGACCCGTTAGCGGTGGGGTGGATCGACTCCGGGGCAGCGCTCGTCCTGTCTGTCCAGGCCGATGCAGGACGCCGGTAGCCAGGGGGCAAACAAATCAGAGGAAGTCAGAGTGACGCCGGTTGAGTTTACTGCCCTGCACTTTGCTGCACTTCATGTCGACTCTTGGAAACTGTAGAACTCTACTTAAGCTTTGGCACACTGTTGGAAACATTCTCCTAAAAACGGGAAGTTACTTAGATTCTCTTCTTCTACTTAAAATATTCAGCACCAGCTGATCTTCATTACAGTTGTCTTTTTAAATTGGTCTTCCCTCCTCAGCCTGTATTTATTTCTCTTACCTTTTCACGTTCCTTCTTCCTTTTCCTACATTTCCAGCATTTCATCTTAAATTTTCAGCCTTTTGTTTCCAGATCTCCCTCTAAGTTGCTCTTTCTTTAGTCCTTAATTCACTCCTGACTTCATTCTTTAGCTTGTGTGACAAAATAATGATTTCATGGTCCTGCTTGCTACCTGTTCAGTTATTGACTACTATGATTTCCACTTATTCTTTTCTACATCTCTTTTTATCCTTCATGCATTTTTCAAAATCTTTCATTCTAGTGCTTTTCTTTTCTTAGTACCAGCATGCAGAGCCTTCTTGTAATGCCTTTTCACCTTCCATTTCCAACCGTTAACAGACATAACAACATAAAACTCTTACCTGCATCAGTTCAGTATCAATTTTATTCTAAATGCATTCAGATTGCATGTTAGCTTTAACAGAAAACTGCAATGCTGGAAGTCTCTGACCATGATATTAGCGGGTGTCTTCTTGTCTCTGACTTAACAGGGCATGTGTAGCCACGGGGCAGCAGCATATCAGAGGTGATCAAGATGATGCAGGCTGAAGAGACACACACACACACACACACAGTCAGCTTCACTTTGAATTTGTTTGCAGAGTATTACTCAAATTCACATAAAACTCACCATCCTCTCGAGATGCATAAAAATGTATCAGTCTCATGTAAAACTATTGATATTACAAAAAAGTGTGTTTATGTTGTTGTATAAAGTTATTTGGGTACAAACAGCAACCTCCGGGGCTGAAAAATGAATCTGACATAGAAACTGCAGTTCCTCTAATGGCCACTTGGAGCTGACTCCAAAAACAAGCCAATCTCCATAAAATCCCATGTTAAAATGTCCAACTTTTTAGGTGAAATAATCACGTTTACAGTCTGCTAAAAAAAATGCAGTGTTGGGCTTTATAGGTTATTTCTACATTCTTGACAACTGTATGTGGTGTGAATTATGTCATAGTTCCCCCCTTTAGTGTTTATTAAGGTTTAAAGATTTGTATTATTAGTGGTGTGGCCCTTTGAGTAACAGATTCACCTCAACTAACCAGTCACTGAATTGGAGCTCTGGATGATGTTTGTGCTGTTGTTGCAATTTGTAACATTTTTAATGTAATTTTGTGACATTATGGCTTCCTGTATGGTATATTTTACTCATAGCTCATCCATGAAGTTGGTGAAATTCTAGTATTTTGTTAGACTACCACTTTTCAGTCTATCAAACCAAGTCAAATGAAAACCAGGTTGGGTGCCTGAAGGGAGCTATGTCTTTGTAGGCTCTCAGTCTTTGAGGTCATGGTAGTCTGAATACAAAGGCAAGTGGATTTCTTTAAGGTTTTTGAAGACTTTTCACAGCTCATCCAAAAGGCTTCTTCAGTTCTTAAGATTAACAATAAAATTCAAAAATCTAAAAGAAATGCAGTTGATTTTGAGTTAAGCAATTTAGACTACCAGGACCTGGATGACCGAGAACCTGAGAAATATCTTCAAGAAACTACAAGAAGTCCAGTTGCCCATTAGACCTGAAAGGAACTGTCGCTCCAGGAGGTGAGAGTACTTATCTTATGAGCAAAGTCTGTTTGGGTGTAAAGACTCCCAAGGAGATCGATACAGTTCCTTGATTAACTCTTTCCATTGTCACAGTGATGATATCTAATCTAGAACCAGTTCCAGACATCTCCATCATGTCAAGAAGTTGGGTGGGCCCAAAGTTGGAACTACTCATGTCAGTGGATGTGGGCGTGGTAACTGCAAGAACTTTAGCAATTATTGGCAGATGAAACCTGCAGATTCTGGACACTATTGCTTTCTTCCACTTAAAATTAGCCCAACTTCTGCTATATAATGCATTTTGACAGTCAGGACCTTTACAGTTTATATGTGTCCCAACTTGCTCTGCAAAAGAGGTAAATGAGATAGGAGGACCTGACACGTAGGACCTGAATGGAGAAGGCAGAAGGTAGGTCAAACAACCAACAAGGTCTTGTGTTACTAACAAGTCAGGTGTGCTTATCTGATGCTTTAAGTTCAAATAAAGTGACGTCTCTAATTTATTTATTCCGGCCTCTCAGATCTCTGCAAGAACTTTTGCAAGTGCTGTGATGCCATAAGCAATGGAAATACGGAAGTTGTAACAAACTGAACTTATCTTTAAAGAACTTCTAAATGTGTTTCAAGTCAGCTCTTTTCATCCCCCATTGTGAGCCTTCAAAGCACGAGCGGTTGAAGGAATTGAGACGTCAGAAACACTGTCAAACACAAAGAAAACACAAGCGTGGCCGATCGCTTCTAGGAGCAACCGCCGAGCTCCAATAACAACAACTTGAAACGTTTTTTGCTAATTTGTGAGCATTTCTTTGCTTCTGCTGCGTCTCTGAGGGCTCAACCCAAAAGAGTTTATGATTCCAGTCAGACTTGAGTGATGATTAGATTGCTTCACCCAATTCTTCTATCATCTGTCTCCCACTGCCTTTAATATGCAAATTGTAGGTATGCAAAGCTCTGATGCTTTTATTTAAAAGACATGTCCTCAGGCGATAACAGTGGGCTTCCAGGGAGAGCGCTGTTTTAGCATGAAATAAATAGTTGTTATAGGGATCACACAAGTTCGTATCTTGGAAGATGAAAAGCTAATTGACATGAATAATTTATTTGTATAGCAGTATCTTAAATATCTCAAATAGTGGTGGATAAATAAAACTTGAGTTCAAACATGATATTGAGTGTCTTCTGAAGATTCAGAGGGAATTACATCTTTTAGATTAGTCGTCATCTTTTAAACTCATAATGGCATTTGTCCTAAGGTCACTCCACTGCAATTATCAGATATTACCAGAATACTCAGAGGTATTAAGAATAATGACCTGAATATGAATGATCATGTTGCTCCTGAGAATGGCGGAGCGGAGGGCACGAGCAAAGAGAGATGAGACTCAAACCTGCGATGACATCAGGTTCAATATACAGTCAAAATTGTTAGAAAACAGTGGCGTGGACATCTTTAGAGTTCAATTCCCTCACTCCTTTACCTTTTTTTAGATAATAAGTTGAAGATTTGTCTTAGTGATATAATTCTTGAA
>VUQH01017607.1:4050-15528 GCA_015106775.1 Etroplus canarensis | reverse complement strand
CTGGTCTCAACCATCGGACTCCAGCAGGCTCCACCCTGAAAGGAGGAGGGGGGTCAGAGCAGCACAGTGTCTTTCAACATGGACACATGGACATGACATCACTCTCAGACACACACTGATAAAGGAACAGTCCAACATTTACACATGGAGGGAGAGAGAGAGAGAGAGAGAGAGAGAGAGAGAGAGAGAGAGAGAGAGATCCTTTACTGTAAGCCTTAGGTACTTGGTGTGCCCATGCCAGGGACTTTATCACAGTCTGTCTTGCACCCTGTCACTCAGAGGACAGAGAAAGTACCCACACATAAAAATCTCAGTTGGAGATGTACTTTAAAATAATGTAATATTTAACAAATATGCAGCTGAAGGATAACTTGCCAAATCAACAGTCGAATGCAAAACTATGCAAATAAGATGCAAACAGTAAGTCAGTGCCATTATGGAAAATTTCTTTTGGCACTATTATGAGTAAGTAAATAATATGAGACTAGCCTTAAGGTCCAACTATGGTTATACAAGAACCCCAGTTATAATAAGAAGATACAGTCTCCTAAGGATACCACAGTGGTGCAGTTTCCTCACAGAAAAAAGGTTCTGGCTTTGAATCCACCGGTGGAGTTTGCATGTGCTCCCTGTGCCTTTGTCAGTTCTCTCTGTGTACTCTGACTGTGAAATGTTCTCCCTGTGTGGGTTCTCTTCAGCTTCTTCCCACTCCCAAGACAAAGGGAGTTTATAAGGTCAATAGGTGTGAATATTAACATCAGTGATTGGGGACCTGTCAAGTGTATACTCTGCTTCCCATGCTTACATGGATTCTCTCCAGGTACTCCATTGCCCTCTCACAGTACAAAGACATGCATGCAAGATTTAGTGGTTACTCTGAATTGAGTCACCACTAATGATTGTGAGTGTGAGTGGTTGTCTGTCTCTGTTAGCCCTGCAATAAACTGGCAGCCTGTCCAGGGTGTTCACTGCCTTTCAGCCAATGACAACTGGGATAGGCTCTAGCCCCTCCACAACTCTGAATTTGATAATCAGGGGTTAGAATTTAGGACATATTTTATGTCTGTTAGCTGTTAGCACTTCAACTAAAGTTTCCCCATTTTCCTGCAATGTTCATTTAAATAACTATTTTAGGCAGGCACAAAGTGGTTATAACGAAAACCACCTTGACTAACTACAATAACAAACCATTAATATAACAGTACCATGTTTCTGGTTCAATTACTGTTTTTGATAAATTTGTACTATTACCTGTGTGGTATTTATAGTATCTCTGTAGTGTTGTGGTTTACAGATTTACCTTGCAAACTAAAGAGCTCTGGTTTGAGTGAATTTGAAGACACAGGCCCTTCCTACAATGGGAGGGTTGTATCAGGAAGAGTATCCGGTGTAAAATCTGTGCCAAATCATCTATGTTGTTTCATTTACTGTGGTGACTGCATGGGGATATACAAGGGAGTAGCCAGATGTACTTACTTACCCATGAGGTATTAATATTCTATGAAAGTTTGAGCTTCTGTAGTGGTAAATATACTTAAAGGTTCCAGCTAATTCTTCCATCACTGCAATAACACTTAAGGTCTTGCTCATAAAAATCATTTTGAGAATGCATGCAAAGTTCTAAATACTTAAATAAACTTGAATAAGACACACATACATGAGAAAAAAATAATTTTTAAAAAAGTTAAATAATTTTCTTTTAATAATTTTTTTGTTGCCACACAGAAGCTTGCTTCTGATGAGAGGGCAAAAGGTTGGGTTGGAGTCAGCCTTAATTAGAAACACTGCTGCAAGACATACTAAATGAGCAGATGCTTGTTACCATCAGAGTGAAGAAATCCTAAATTCTGTGGTATAAACAGCATATAGAGGGATTAAAGGTATATAAACTACTTAGCTCCATACTTGGCTCATAATAATTCCCCAGCATGTTCCTTAAAAGAGCAGGAAGAGGCAATGAATGAAAGAAATCCATCCAGATCCAGCTGATAAATGAAAACCAAGAACAGGTTTGACAGCTATGACTAAATCCTCCCAACAAAGACAGTCATGGATGGAGGGAGGCAAAAGGAGAAGGTGAAAGAAAAAATGTCACATCACTGGCAATTCCAGGTACATTATTGGGTCACATGCACCAGATGAACCACACCTGAGTATTATTTTCTATGAATGTGTCTGTATGTGTTTAAATGGTAACAGCAACAAAGGTGTCTTCTTGGATGCTTGCTCTGCTAGCTTTATAAAACTGCCGGGCATTCATCACCGTTCACTAATCTGAACGCACCTCACTAGGCAGTTATGAAAACGCTGTGGTCCAGAGGTGCCCAGTTGATGCCTATCTAGCGGTTTTTTTTCATGAATCCTGTTTTAATCCCTCTGGGTGTCTGTCTGCCTGACAGTCTCGAAATGTCAGGTGGTTAGACCCCCACCCCTCTACAACAACTGCAGTACACTGAAACATGCCCCCAGTTTTTTCCATGCAGCCCTATAGTATCTTATATCTATCGCCCTGCTGATTTCCTTTTTTTTCCCTTCTACCTGAACCGAAAAACGCCTGAGGTTTTCTCGTGGGAAAATCTTGGAGAGGTATGTTGCACTGTGAGCAGGGAGTGAGAATGGAATCCCGTTCTTCTGGGTCTAATCTCACTCCCTGTTCCGTGATCCCATCCTGAGGTCTGCATCACGACCAGCATCATGTCAGGACTCGCAGCAGATGTTAGGAAATTCTCGCTCAGCCGGATTCAGAAGTTTTGGTTGTACACAGCACCTTTCCATTAGTTCACTGTAACTTTGTTTTTTTTTCCAAGTAATTCCCTGAATCAGTTTTTTAACCATTCATCATTCCCTGTCATTTTCCTTAATACAGTGCTGCATTTCCATACAAAGAACACACTAACATTTAAGCATTCAAAGCAAACTGATTTCCTTAAATAAAGTGCAGCCTGAGAATGTAATATGTTTATCATAAAAAAACCTACAATACTGAACTTACTTTACTGCATTTTTAGCTAAGGAAAACAAATTAACTCATTAAAGCAGAATTAATAATGGAAAGATTCATTATAGCTGTGTCTCTACATGTGCTGCCAGGCTGTAGTTATCAAACTCCCCAGTCAAGTCAAGTAAGTGAAGTCACATGATTTTCAGTAAGTCTTCAAGAGGAAAACAACTGTGACAAGGAAACTATGATTTCCACCTATATAATAAATAGATATGTGGATGTTTTATAATGTAAAGTTGTTTAAAAAAATGAACCTTTTGGCACATTTCAAGGCATGGCTTGAAAAATAACTCCAGGAAACACCTTGGCAAATTCTAAACAGACCTGCATTTGATGTGTTTTTTGTTTGTTTTATTGACACTAGAAGCCACATTCACAGTGATTCACCTGTTACACTCTTGCAGATACGTTAGAGACAATTTCAGGTTCAGTTATGACCCAAGGACACTTTGACATGAGGGTTGGGGTCAATTTGCCATTTGCTAAGTGGAAAAACTGATTTATTACTTTAGCTGCAGCCACAATTTCAACTTCTTGAGGTGGGTGGGGGAGCTATAGATGTCACTTTTTGTGAAAGACAATTAAGCATCAGTATAATCTGGCGATTCTGTTTGCTCTAAAAGCTGCATTCTCAGCTTAAAACTGTTTAATTTAAGGGTCTAGAACCTGCTTCTCCAGAGCTGCATGCAGCTCTTTTGCTCATCTGCAGTGCCTCATTGTAGTTTTGACAAAAAAAACTTGGTGACTATAGAACTCATCCTCTCAATTTTGCTAAACATCAGGCAAGCATGGATGTAAACACAAAAATAACAAGTTCTGACTCTCCCTAGCTATGGAGTGGAAAAACAGTAAATAAATAAATAGTTGAGGAAAATAGAGAATTTAAGAGTATATGGATAAATTTGTTTGCTTTCACTACCAACCCTGTTGTCTTACTGGTAATGTTTGTTCTGGTGCTCAAAACAAAATTGAAACATTCTTGGGTTTTTTTTTGTTTTGTTTTTTTACTATCTTTAAGTTATTAGGCTGCTGTTTTTTATTCATTATACAAGTGAAACTGCAGGACTCAAAGGTGGCCTAAACCTGTTAATAGATATTTTTTTCTCCACTTCACAAGGGGTTTTTTGGCAATAAAAATAAATAAATAAAAAATGTGGTTACTTGTAATCAAATGTAAAGTTAAAGTACTAAATCACTGTAAGAGCCCACTGCAGTTACACGAGATAAAAGATTTTAATTATACCTATTAGGAATGTTGATAGGCTCATTTATACCTAATAGACGGTGCCACCTTCATTAAGATAAGGCAAGGTATACTTTATATATCCCAAAAAAATGTTGGTTACAGCAGATAGAAAATAAAGTTAAACACAATAAATGTAATACATAATATAATACATAACTTAAATAAGCAGGTATTATAAGGCTGTTTGCGGGCTCCATACAGATTGCCTGGGCTTGGAATTGCTTAAAAAATGACCTTTTGAGAGTAAAGGTTGCCAATTCCTGGTTTAATCTATTTAAATTAGGTCCTTACAGGGTTAACATTTGAAAATATACACAGTTTTTTTTTTCAAATTAAGTTTTCTTTGCTGTTTATTGCATGTGTGTGGGTGTGTGCATCTTTGGTAACTAGTCAGTAGTTGGTTTTGCCTATCAAATACTTTGGCCCCCTGTCTCCATGAGATAAATAATAGGGATTCTGATAACCCCCTAACCCTTTGTCTTGTGTCAGCATGAGGTAAAACTTTCCCCGTAACGCTTGATGAAATATCTTTTAAAAAATGCCAGCTTTTAAAGGACAAGGTTTTCATGGGGGAATGTAACTTTGCATGACATACTCACAGTATATCAGAGGATTAAAGCTTTTGCAGCAGTTAAGACAAAGGAATAAAGGCCTACTCTGAAATAAGTTAGATAGGACACTGCTCAGGGGTGCTCATGGTGTTCTACTTGTTTACACACATCACAAGTAAAGGAAGTATTTGTCTGAAAAAAAAAAAAGACGGGAGCTTGAGGGACAAGTTTAAGGAGTCAGAAAAGTGCGTGTATATGTGCGTGCTGGGGTGTTTTGGGGGGGGGGGGGCGTCATACACACACAAATACACCCACATGTGAAGAATGTGTGACTTGCCCCAGGCACACCTGAAACAAACCAGGATGTTTGTGGTGACTGGATAATATTTTACAGGGCAACTCTTATATATGTATATTTTTTCCATGTGTAATAGTGTCGCTCAGTTGGTTTACTTTTGCGGATTAAAAATTCCTGATTTGTTTTTATCATCAACTGTAATATTGGTGGAAAAAAGCTATTAGAATATCTAAAAGGTTCTAAATACATGAAACATTTTTGTATCAACTTCCTTATTCCACTTCTCTTATCCTCATTTCCCAGAAAGAGAAAATGAAACATAAGCAGCTCAACAATAAGGAAGATTCCTTGTGTGTGAAAAACCACACAAGTGCACCCCCACAAAAAATGCTGAAATATACATCTTTGTATCATACTATTTGGAAGTTTTATGCATATTTCAACATTGCCTGGATTGTTTGAGTTGTATTTCTCACTGTCATTATTAGATTTGAAATAAGAAACAAGCACCGGCCATTAATGGACTCTAATTTTGTGATGCTCTCAGTCAAAATTTTCAATGTACAGCATGCCTTTAAAGAAGTAAAACACGTTCACATCCCAAAAGAAAGAAGCACAAAAAAGAGCAGCTTCCCAGACAGGTAGACAGGCAAGTAAGTTGAGTAGTCGTGTGTCCAAACAAATCCGAAAAGGGCAGGCTGAAAGCTTCGAAAAGAAGGAGAAAACCAGACAGCAACAGGCTCACTTCAACACGACACAACAGCGAATGTCCTTCTTCCTTCACATAAAGATGCAAACGCCAGGAGACCAAATGACTTGAGCCCAAATGAACGCAGACACAGAGAGTGGACAGGAGAAGACAGCAGGAAGTGAGAGAAGAGACACATGGCACAGCCTTGTTTATATATAAGTAAATGCATGCGCGTTTGAGGACTAACACATATGATGATGCAAGCAAAGCAATGGTGACATAACCACAATTGCACATCACATTTGTTTAGATTATGTTTTCTTTGTCAGATATAATTTGGGAAATAAAACAAAAAACACATATAAGGATCTATGCTGTAGACAAGGTTTCACTGACTCCATCACATTATATTTGTTATGAGTGAGGAAGTTTGGCAAAGGTTGTGTTAAGAGTATGGGAGCGTGTGAAGTTGGGAAGTAAAAAGTAAAATGAAATAAATTAAAGATTTTCAGGGAAGCAGTTGGATTGAAAAGGGGGAAGCTTCTTTATTTTATGGTGTAATCACCTCATAGAGAACTTAATCTGGGGAAGTTTGATACAGGAGGAACAAAAGCAACATCCAGTCATTATATATGTATCACATAAGTGGTAGGTGTATCCCTCTTTGCACACACACTCTAAAACACACCTGCGGTGGCAATACACAGAAAAGCACACACACCCTATGGCACATGGACAGAAGAAAAAGAGGAAATTCTCGTTCAATGAGCTGAACAATACTTGACATATCTTGATATATTTTTACTACACACTTCCCTTCTTTGTGACAACTTCCCCAGTTTTCACTACCAGCACTGCTTACTACTACACATGAATGAAGAAAGATGCACACACATATGTGTGGAGGGATAGAGAAAGAGAAGAGAGTTGTTTTGCAACTAGAAAGAGGAAGGTATATGTGCCCCTCATTCTTTTGTGATGCAACATGAACGACTCAATGAACACACACACACTCACACATGGCCCAGCTCTTATCCTGTCTTGTATGCAAAATTTTGTAAAGCCTATTGCTTGGAAACATTTTCATCACAAAAAAAAAAAAAACCTTGGTAAAGCCCGCAAGCAGGGGGGCAAGATGGAGCATGAAGGCAATAATCCCTCTTTGACTTCACTCTCACACACACACACACACACTGACCTACCTTAATGTGAGAACTCCCCCCTCAACTCACTGTGTCCACAGAGTGAATTTGCATTGAATTTGCAAGTCAAATGAAATGCATGGGAAAGTAGCAGTGTAACTTCGGAGAGCACACTTCCCCAGAATTCCCCTCTCTCAGGAGATTCCCAAATTATATCCAAGAAAAGGGTCATGTGGGATTGGAGGATAACTTGAAACTGATGGATAAGTTTATCATTCTGGGACTGGCTACACTGCATGTGCAAATGTGTATTAGAAATGCTAAAATAGCACAAAGTAAGTTGTGTGCACGTGTGTTCTTCAGAGCTGTTAAAGAGCAAAAACACTGCATTGATCAAGAAGGCAAACCTTGCCCTAATTAGCCTGAGGGCAGAGTCCTAAAATTAAGTGTTGTTGCAATAATGTGTTGTGCATGCTGATACACTGTTGATGGCTGGAAACGCTGGCTTTGTTTTCTGTTAGCTGATACTTCAGGGGTCAAGACTTCTTATGCCCTTTGCTTTGTTTCAGCACTGTTTACTACCAGTATGATGGAGACCCTCATTGTTAGGTGTGGGGTTTTATTGTACCTGATGTTTTCAATTTGTACATCACAGTGTGGGTGTTCATAAAGTGATTTGAAGCGCCGGCAACCATTCATCCACTGCACATCAGACATTTAGAATTTAGTAATTTCAAATCTTGTCCATGACTCAATGGCAAACATTTAAGTATTAATTATTTTTAGCCTAAAAAAAATCAGCCTTTGTTTATCCACTGTTTTCAGCCAAGAGCTTTTTCAAGTCAAGTTTTTCATTTATTGTATTAGTTAATGAAGAACTTTGCATCCAGTACTTTTAGCCATCAGTTTAAAATGCTTTACAGCTTTTCTCATTCTCATTGGCACTTTTCTCTTATCTAAATATTATCTGTTTTACTAAAGTGCAATAAGAACAAAAATCTGTGACATGTACATTCATGTGAACTTCTCTCTCTCTCTCTCTCTCTCTCTCTCTCTCTCTCTCCCTCTCTCTCTCTCTATCTATCTATCTATATACATACATATGTGTGTGTGTGTGTGTGTGTGTATGCGTGCATGTGTGTGTAATTAAATATTTTTTTCTGACGAGCTTAATTGTATTTTCTAAATATATACAAATGTAGAAATTGGTGGCTGCAACACACTCACCAAAAATTGGGACAGAGGCCTGTTTAGCATTGTGTTACATCACCTTTACTTTAAATAACACTTTTTAATCATTTTATAGCTGAGGATACTAATTGTTGTAGTTTTGCAACTGGAAATCCCTTTTTTCATGCTTGATGTAACACTTCAGCTGCTTAATAGTCTGTGATGTTCCACATATTTTCAATAGGAGATAGATCTGAACTAGCAGCAGGCCAGTCAAGCACATAAACTCTGTATCTATGAAGCCACACTGTTGTAGCCCATCCAGAATGTGGCCTGGCATTGTCCTGCTAAAATAAACACGGACATCCAGGGAAGAGACATCGCCTTGATGGCAGCATATGTCACTCTAAAATCTTAATATATGCCTCAGAATCAATGCTACCTTCAAACGCATGCATCTTATCTATACTGTGGGCACTGAGGCACCCCCATACAATCACAGGTACTGGCTTTTGTACCTTTTGCTGATAACAATCTGGATGGTCAGTTTCATCTTTGGCATGGAGAACCTGTCACCCATTTTTTTTTACAAAAATGAGCTGAAATTTGAACTCATCTGACCACAGGATAGGGTTCCAAAGTCTTTTGGTGATGAGCTCAGGTCCAGAGAACTTGGCTGTGTTTCTGCATGGAGCTGATTTACAGCTTCCTGTGTGTGTAATCTAATTTCAAGTTGCATTTCTGGATGCAGTGATGGACTGTGCTAAGTGACATTTGTTTTCTGAAGTACTCCTGAGCCCAGGCGACTATATTTGTCATGGTAGCAAGGTGGCTTCTTAGTCACTGTCGCCTGAGGCCTAGAAGATTATGCACATTTATCATCTGGTCATGACCTCGCCCTTTTCACACAGAGACCAAAATTCTCTGCAATCTTGTGTTGAGAAATGTTCCTTTTGAACTAACTAACAATTATCTAACAAATCTGGGCACAGAATGATAGAGCCACAACCCATCTCTGTTTGCAAAGACTGAGCCTTTGTTAGACGCTACTTTCATACTCAGTCATGGTACCTCACCTGCTCCCAGATAGCCCACTTAATATATAGTCTCCCTTGACTATTCTGTGCACCTTTTATCTTATTTTAACTCTATCACAAATTTTGTTAAGTGTGTTTGGGCCATCAAGTTCAAAATATTTACAAAATACAATTAAATTGGTCAGTAAAAGTATTGTAAATCTTTCCTTTGTACTTTTCCAGTGTGTTTGTATGTTCACATGAATTACCATATCATAGACTTTTGCTTTTATTGCATTTTGGAAAACATCCCAATCTTTCTAGAAATGGGGTTAATACTCGTTCAAACTCCATGTCACTGAGTCACCTGTCCCAGGCATTAGCCTATTGCAAGTCAGTATATTCGAAGTGGTTGAACCAGTTATCAAAAGCTGTCAAGTTGTATTTTCTACACATCATGCTTTTTTTATGAATGGGTCCTCGCATAAATATGTCATTGGAAAGGTAAAAGAAAGGACTGTGAAGGATGGTTAAAGACAGTTTTACTGTGCTGCATATACACAAAATTAGAAATGTAAGCATAGGAAGCATAGGAAGACCACCTTAAGCAGAGCTATAGCCAATTAGACTAGATTACTTTATTGTCATTTCAACTACATATAAAATACACAGTGAAATGATATAGCATTCCCCTAGTATGCAATATGCAAGGTGAGTCTCAGTACAGTCTGAAATACAGTGCAGAAAATTAGAATGTCTTATCTAGGCATCTGCTGCGGTGCATTTTTTATTTCCTTTATGCTATATAGTGCAGTAAAATGTCTTTTTCTTCTCTGTGTCACAAGGACATCATCTCTCAACTGGTTCCGGTAAAAATAACAAGCATATAAGTGGGAATCTTGTCTAATTAATATGTAACTTTATGCTATTGAAACTGATATGTGTCACACCGAACAAGAGCAGTTTTTTTTGGTGATTGTCATCAAAACCGTAGGCCTTGTTTACAGCAGAATTGCTTACAGAATAGAAGAAGGCATACTTTTTATCAATACCACATGGGGAAATTCCAGGTTTCAAATCTACACAGTCTGTTGTTATACACACACTTAAAATTAATTGCACCAGGGAGCAAGGGGGGGGGTTTGGTGCCTTGTTCAAGGGCACATCGGCAGTGCACCTCCACATATCTGAGTCCAAGGTGGAGCTTGAAAATTGGCCTTTAACACCACTGGCCTCCAGCCTCCACAGGCAAGTCTTGAACCAGTGACCTCCAGCAGCCCTCTGAATCCCAAACTAGTCCATCGATGTACTGAACTGCCGCCCCCATACACTGCTACAGTGGCAGTATAGCTGAGCATTTTGATTATTTGGATCATAAACAATGACACATGGTCTTGCCAGTATGATAGCACTGATGTGATCACTATTTACTAGCTCAATATTTACTTTTGAGAGATATACGGGAAGATTTTTGAGCCACTCACAGGCTTCAGAAGTATTTCGCAAATGTGATGATTTGATTATTTAACTGTTTTAACATGACTGTTTTTGTCTTTCTTGTAGTTTCACTTTGAACGATTTTCTGGATAATTGGGATAAAGACTGCTCAGACAAGCTATGCAACATTGCATTCACCCCTCAGACAAGAAAGCTGCAGGCCTCATTGCCTGCAGTTACAAGGAAAAAAAATGTTTTTTCATCCTGACTGAATATTTCAGGTCAGCTACTACATGGGATGTGATTTTACTGGTCTGGTGTTTAAATGCACCAATACATTTAAGAACAGAGTGATGAACATGTCATACCTGTTTCTCCCAAACTGGCTTTCTTATCTCTTTAGTACTTGTTTGGGTAAAATCTTGAAGGTAGATGTTTGGTATGTCCCATGTAATTTTGTGAGGAATTTGCACGTTTTCCCCATGTCTGCATGGTTTCTCTCTAGGTACTCCAGTGTCCTCTCAGTCCAAACACATGCATGTTAGGCTAATTGGCAATTCTAAATTAGCCAAAGGTGTCTCTCTCTGTGCTAGCTCTGCCCTACCATGGCAACTTGCCAGGATCAGGATAAACTTTATTGTCCCCAAAGGGAAATTTGTCTTGGACAACAGTGCTACATAAACGCCGCATTCACACACTCACATTCATCATCACAGTACACTGAAAGTCACAAATACCACAAAAGCATATTGTTTGCAATCACAAACTAGTACAGAAAAAAGCCTTTCTATATACTAAGGTGAACCCAGGTATATGGACTAACTTACAGTATATTGTACCTGTTCAAGATATTGCACCAACTCTCTAAAATAACACTACACACACACACACACACACACACACACACACACACACACACACACACC